>WOGP01001535.1:0-18787 GCA_015342065.1 Leptinotarsa undecemlineata | reverse complement strand
CTATTCGACCCTCCACCGCAACCCACAAGGGTTTATTGTGGCTCACACCTATTCACACTCGGCCAAATAAACCCAGCTTCTTAACGAAGCCGATTAGCATATATGGTGAGTGGTCTTTCAGGTCAGATGGTGAGAGTACAGATCTGCCGACCTCTAAGAACCAGATTCGGTCCCCAGCGAGGCAGACACAAAGTATATGCTCTGCTGTTTCATCATTTTCCAAACAGAGACGACACACACCGTCTTCCGATAGTCCAAGTCTCTGCTATATGATGATTCAAATGACAGGTTTGTTAGACATCGTAGTTCATCCCTTCTGTAGTCCAACAACTGTTTGGTGTGAAGCTGCGAAGGGTGAATAAACGCCTTGGAGTGAGCGAATCCTGGAAGATTCTGCCAGAAGTCCATAAATCTTCTTACCATCCAGGTGTTTGGCAAAGCCCAAAGCTATGTCAATGACAGGTTCTGGTCCGATGAAGCCGCTTGCAGCACCCTTCTTTCATTGTTTTGCAGGCCAGTATGACTAGGAATCCAGACCAGAGATAATCTGTAAAGTCTTCCTATAGAGAAGAGTCGTTTTTGGCAGTTTGCTAGCAATTCAGACGTAAGTTACTAGGCAGGTAGAAAACTCTGTCCTGGGTCTGCGACTGAAAACACCTGCACCAGAACCGGAAGGTGTTTTTGATCCATGTGTGAACCAACAGCTATCTGCTCTTAATATTTCCTTCTCCCGGTGGATCCACTCCTCTCTTCTCGGGAATAGCACTTTATAAGGCAGTTCGTAGTTGACAGTTGGTGACATGAAGTGAGAAATAATTTCCAGAAAGCTGTGGAAAGCAGGTAACTTGTGTGAATTCGGACGAGACAATGAAACATACTACCGGTGCACTTCTTGTGGGCTTTTGGCTCATGACTGTACTGAATGGGACTCTGCGCACAATTATGTGTTAATCACTATTCCCACATGCTGATCACCTTTGCCAGCCGATGTTGACAATGGAGATCGAACTTAATTTTTTCAATTATGCCAATATTAATAAACCAAAGTGATAAAAGTTGCTCTCAATTGATAATTAAGAAAGTGAAGTTTATAATAAGAATAGAGCAATAAATAGTCGATTACTAAATTTGCTTTTTTTTCATTCTCTCAAGTGATCCCCAATAACATTTCCCCTACCTTTCTTCACGGTAACTACTGAATCTGATTTGAAAACTTAAGAGAGCTTTGAAAATAAATGAATTTCCTGAAAATATGTGCAAGAGATGTTCCAATTAAAATAAAATTCACCTCATCTGGCTACGATACAATTCTAATATTGCTGGATTTGATCATTTATTCACTTTTTCAATCCACAGCAACAGTCGTTTATTATCAACAAAAAAGGACACATTTTAACATACGTTTTTGTTTTAGACGAGCTTCATTTAGTCGAGAGCTTTTTGCTCTTCATTCCAACGGGCTGTTGAATTCCATCCCTTTCCATATTTCTTAGCGGTGGAATGGAAAGAGTTATTTTATAGGCGCATATTTGCTGATATGTGGAAGCAGAGGAGTTTCCGAGATGTTTAACGACTTCTCTAGATATTCTGATCTAGGTTTATGAACTATACAAAATACACATAAATCGTTTTATCGCCATAATCCTTATTTTCACGATTTCCACTCATCCGCTAAGAACAAATCCTCCATATTTGGCTATTTGGGGTTTTCATCAGCTATAAAAGAGTTATATTGCTATGAGGATTTAGGGTTTAGAGATGTGATCACATCTTTGTTTGGATGAATAATTCATTTTCTGGACCACGAAATACACGCTATTCCCCTTCTAATAAAATTTCTTATACTGATGAAATTGTAATTATTAGTTTTTGCTGATATTTTGTGATTAGTGAAATCATCATATATCAAATTGTAGATTATTATTATTATTATTATTATTATTAAAAATAGCATTGAACATTATCGATTTCCCAATTTTTCACGATTTAATTTCAGCGAAAAGACATTCGAACCAAAACATGTACGAACAATAACCCTTCATACAGAGTCTGTTTTAGTTGATTCCCGAGTTTTGCCGTGGTCTTCTTTGGTCTGCAAACGTTTCACCTTCAGTGGCGTGGTCGAAGTACTCTTCTGAACGTATCAGTTCCGGCAAAAGCCGGAAAACAAGCAAAACATTGACACCAGCAGTGAAAGCCTACATTCCTATACCTTCATAAAGAGTTTATCAACGTACGTGGGTACTTCACCAGTTACGTTGTAGAGCGCAATGAAAGTTATGTTTCAACAATATTAATCAATATACAGAGTGTTCAATAAATAATTGATTTACTGAATGTGTGTTTTTTAACGAGACACCCTTTATGTTTTAACTCGATTGGTGTTAATTAAAAAGAAAACACAGTCCTCAATATTCGATTTTTTTATATCTAATAACACAAAAATATCATCCACATACCTCAGCCATATCCTAGGAAAATACTCTGATTTTTCTTTGGTTTCCATTTCGAATTTGTCCATGAACAGGTTTTTCAGGTAGGGGGACAAGGGTTTACCAATAGCCGTTCCCTCCTGTTGTTCATAAAAGCAACAGGTAGAAACCTGGAAACGGTTGTGTTTCATACACAAATTGGTGAGAGAAACGAATTCATCAATTTCGATATTATTGAAATTATTTTTCTCTAGAAATTCCCTTAGGAATTCTGAAGTCTGTGGAATTGGGAAAATAAGAAATAAAGAACTAACATCAAAGGAAGCCAAAATCTCACCTTCTTGCAGAACGTTGTTTTCTGTATGAACTCTGAGTAGTTTTTGATACTAAAACCTAGTTCCCCACTAGGTAAGCTTTCATATTTCCTAGTGAGCCACTTTGCTGTTTGGTAGGTAGGAGATCCAATAGCTGATGATTTTTTCAGTATGTGGATTTTTGGCAAGCAATGAAGTTTTGACACTGTTGGGTTGGAAACAAGTTCCGTTTCAATTGGGGGATAAGTATTTCTTGAGGACGTCTTTTACTTCGGCAATCATCTTTGGTGATAGAATGGTTCCTGGACAATTTCGCATACGGTGCGTTATTGATGAGAGTATTGACCTTTTCGTAATAGTCCGATTTATCCAGAATTACCACGTTGTTATCTTTGTCGGCTTTCAAATAAAAATCGTATTTGTATTTCAATCGTTTGATAAGTTTTTTTTTGTTTTCATTACCGTTTTTTGAATGTTTCTTTCAATGGTTTGATTGAAAGATTTAGATATACTCGTATAATTTCTTTTCTTTCAAGTTTATTTCTTTGACACCACGTATAATGGACGGATTCGGAACATTTTTTAGTTTGGTGACAAGATTTTCAGCATATGGGTCAGATATAATAATTGTAGTACTATCGGTGAAGTTGTTTATATGACCATCGTTTACATATATGAAACCCTTTAGGAAACAATTCAGTCATAAAGTGTCTAACGAAAGTACGAATAGTATCAATTTTCCATAATCTTTCTGAAAATATTACATATTTTTCATCCAGCAAGAACAAAGATATTAGAGTTGCGACACAATGTTTATTACACTCGATTGATTGCTTTTGACGTCAATGAGGATTGATTTTCACTTATTACACATTGTTTGACATCACCGCTCGGAAAATTTCGAGGAAAATATTCCGATTCTCTGATCGGAAAACGATTTACAGACAAATGGAAATCGACTGGGGGTCACGTCAAATAAAAAATAGAGAATTCTATGCAGGCTGTATATGATTGGCAGCTAGCAACAGTAGCCTCATTTCCACTTATTTTTCATTCCAAAAATTGAATCGGCATTTAGGTAGTTTTAGTAATATTGGAGACTGAAAATGCACTGATCGCCTCAAAGAAGCGGTTCAGCGAAACGGGTCGTGACGTCACCAGATATAAGAAATGCGGAGCTCGCTAGGAATCATCATTAGATTCAGACTTTTATGTGTAAGTAGTGTGGAAATCCAATTCTTTTTTGGTTGTTTGTATTCATCTATAATGTGGAAGGAAGTACGGAGAATAAAAAAGTATCAATATGGTATTGTATTGTATATGGTTGTATTTATTTAACCTGAAATTAACCAACTAAAATGTTCGTAACTTTCAACTGTAACCAAATATGAAAAAGTTAACGAAGCTTTGCAAATAGATATGCGAAGAAAGAAGTTCATAGAATGAACTCGTTTTTGTTGTCGGGATAATTTTAATGTAAATACCTTATTTCGAAGGGATAATAAAATATACAAATGTATACGTACATTAATAAATATGATTGGCAAAGTTTCATTTATTACTATAACATACTAAAACACCCAAATACATTGCTTCACTTTTCTTTCTAATTGCTGCAATCGAAATAAATTTGAATAATTGATTTTCATAAACACTTTCAATAGTAATATATTCCGTAACCACGAATAAATCCACCTGTGGTTAATTCCTTATGTCTGCCTTGGTAAAACGTTCCTGGGCAAAACACATCTTCTCTCAAACCTCAATTGTTTCGCTTCACAACAGTTGAAACTTGATTGAGACACTTACCGTCAATCGTACATATCTCGTGACATCACACTAGTTTAGGACATACGAGCAGTTTTGCCATATAACAAAGTATTCATGTTACAATACATAGTTACCTTAATTGGGAATGTACGATTAAACAATGATATCAGTGATTACCTGTTTTCATACACTTTATCATAACTTCTGTGTGTCACCTGTAGAAACAGGTAGCTTTCACTGGACCACTAGATCGGGAATATATTGAAATGATCAATTTGATTCCAGAAATATCATTCGACCTACCCCCTCATCATGCAGATCCCAAGTCCATTATAAATATTTAAATCTACATAATTATATATTTGGTGTATATTAACTTCACAATGAAATTGAGACAATTTTACGCCTGAAAATTGACTGTCACGTAATATTCTATATCTTTGCAAGAATTACAAAATATGTTTATAATAACAAAGTAGAGAGGTAAATTCTCGCAAGAGGTAGTGCTCCCGCGATCCTACGTTTCGAACCCAACTTCAATCAGATAATTTTTCGCTAGAATTTCTGATTGAGCTACGTTAGAAAAGTGACGGGATTGCACGTAGACATAATTCTCTAATGATCTTCCTCTTGAAGATGATCAATTGGTGATCGAAACACGTGTCAAGGTGTTAAAATAACGTTTTGGTGTTGGGAAAAAACTCCAGTATGCAGATGCAAACAGTGCATCACAAGTATGATTCTCTCCAGGTTTCTCGAAAAGTCATTAACATCACCTACCTAGAACACCAAGCTGACCATGGAAAACGATGTCGTTAACACCGAATATAATATAGTGAAATAAAATCACACGCTCCAATATAAATTCGACGGTTTTTAATGATCGCAGACAATGCGTTTCTGGACTAAAAACAAACAGTGGGGATTGCGGAGATATTATATTTGTTTATACAGTACTATATCGATATTAAATATTTCAAATCAATAATAATCACTATTTATCACCATAATAACGTCTTTTAAGAGTTCTATATTTTTTCAACATATAAAGGGCCTCAATCTCTTTAGCTACGAACTCGCCGTGGGCAATCATTTTTTCAATTTTTTCAGGATCTCGTTCTTCTCTGTTTTTCATGAAGGCCGCATGAAGACGTTTCCGGAAGAATTCATAACCTTTCGGCCAGTCCTTGCCAAGGTGTATGAGCTGAAAAATTATGTGTTTTTACATAAAATGAGTAATGATCACTAGGGAAGAATGCTTTTATGAAACACAGAATATATACTACTCGCATCTATTCTTGACTTGACTTGACCTATAACGTATGAAAAAATATTATGTGTATTGTCACAATCTAAATACATAATTGTTTGTTAATGGCACTGATTTCGAGCTAGGATGTCGAGAAGAGGTTAAGAAGAGCCCCCAAGAAGTCTTAGAATCTCTGAGTAGAAAGTTCTCTTGCTTTGAACCAAAACTGAGGCAACAACATAAGAAGTTTATGAATCTCTGAGTAGAAAATTCTCCTGCTTTGAGTCAAATCTAAAACAATGACATAAAAAATACAATTAAGTCGGTCGGTCCACAATGAATGTTGAAATAGAATTAGATTTTAAAAATACAGCTTTTTGAATTATAAACTTCCATCCTATCAGATTTTTTTTCATCGAATTAAAAAAAAATCCAAAGACAAGACACCATTCAAATAACACATAGTGGCTATATCATCATCTTAAGGTTGTTAATGTGACTAAGATTCCGCAACTGGAATATTAGTCACAACTAAAGTTCCAAACGAATTAAAATATTTTGAAATGCTTCACCATGGACTAAAAAAACTTGGGTAATTAATTTATAACTTAATATTAATATACACACTGTCATTATCATGACTGATGTGATGATAGTGAGTAATATTTTCAGATTATTTCATCAGTGAATTGGCAATGAAAACTCACAGTTTTGTATAAATTAATAACACGACTTCGTTGTAATAGTTCTGCCATTTCACTTTTGAAATATTTGATCACATTCTGAGGCGAGTCATAATAAATTCTAAAACATATTCAGATTTTAATCTGGTCAGGTTCAAAAGTCGCCTAATAAACAATAACAACAATATCAACTGACAACTGACGTAACGTAATGTCAAATTTCGTTTCAACCTCACGTCTAGTCATGAATGAATCATGATGAATCATGAATCATGATGAATACGTTTCAAATGATAGTTGATGTGACGTCATTGTTTTAACGCCAGAATAAATGTATTTGAATCACAGACGAATACGTTTAATACGTGATCGCCAGAACGCCTCATATTCACGTAAAAATAGTTTTAGGCATTTCATGACTGCCAACACTGATATCTGACATATAATATTGAGAAGAAGAGTATTTACTATATTTTAATTGACCTCATGGTTGCCAACTGCGGTAAAATAATGACATTTGACATTTGCTGATGAATAAATAACGTATCTTTCTGAGTTCCTTCTGCATTTTCATTTTTGGGACATAATTGGGACAGACCATTTAAATTTCATCATACTGATTATTCATTCTGGAGCCCCAATTTTATATAGGATGTCTGAAAATCTCTTTTCGGCTATATTCTGGAAATCAGTTTTCCATTTATCAAAATTAAAAATGCAGGAGGAACTCAGGAAGATATGTTATTTATTTATTTGCATATGTCGAATTATCAAATATTATTTTACCGCAGTTGGCAACCATGGGGTCGCATGACTTATAAGGTTAATTGAACAATTTATTTCATTAACGCATTTAATAATATGATTTAGTATTTTGGTTGAATAGCATCCTTATGCAAAACATTTGTTAATTGTTTCAATAAATATTGATTTTTATGTATTTGCTTTATGCTTTACGTTACATAAAATTGAAAAATACACTTTAAATTTGCAGGACAAGTAAGTAGTGAAATGAAATTCCTCTAAACATTTGAATCAATATTCAATTATTTCCATTTCCATTCGAGAAAACTTGAAAAAAAACCGATGAAAGGACTGAATCATTGTAACCTCTGTACTCCTAGAAGTTGCTATACCTCAAGTAGAGTCTGCTCAGAGTCCCACTGGTTCAACTTCTGAGTCCAACAACGATACACACTAGCAAAATAATCAGAATATTCAAATTATGAAAACGTAAGAGATTGTGCGTCAGCATCAAAACGTTATAAAATTATACAATTGTAATAGTTTACGAGTAGATAGTAGAAAGAGAAAATTACGCGGGCACTATTTTCACTTGAATTTGGGCACAATCGAGAATTCCTAAATAACAACAGTGGCAACACTGCGTTCAAGTTGAATGTATCAGCTGGTATGCAAGTATCCATTTGAATTTTATTTTTATTATTAAACTGAAACTCAAGTAGTGACTGACATTTATAACAATAGGATTACCAAAATGGAAAACAAAATCCAAGAAGACGAAAATTTAAAGAATATACTCAATAACCCTCCGAAAACAACTCCAGCTGTCCCTACACCAGACTGGAATACAAGTAGTCTAGCCCTCACCGTAAGTATTGATTATTGTGTCTTTTATGTTCACAACTAACACAAATTCCTTCGATGTAATTGTCATTTAGGTTCCAACGATAAAACAGGATCCTCGTATCATAAGTTTAGCCATTCCTGGATCAGCTGCAGGCGAGCCACATACAAATATTACATTACAGTAAGTTCTTGTTCATTGTATTCAGGAAATTTCGATAATAATATAACTGATACATGGTCTGAATACTTCCCTCAAGAGAAATTATGAATAATTTTTTTTGTTCTTTTTCTAGGAACTGCGTTGCTACCATAGACCTTCAAACTACTCTGGATCTTCAGGTTGTCAATGCTAGAACAAGAAATACGGAGTATAACCCTGGTCGTTTCCATGGAGTAATAATGAGGTTACGAGAACCCCGTACCACAGCTCTCATATTCAGATCGGGAAAGATAGTTTGCACTGGAGCACGAAATGAACATGACGCTTTACTGGCATCCAAAAAGTTTGCAAGAATCATACAAAAACTTGGATTTAATGTAAGTAATATGCAATATTTGGAAAAGAACTATGGGTGGATGGATACAAGGATTTTATCTCAAAAGCACCAAGTTGAAATGTGTGCAAATGCTTATCTCTCAAAATTTTGCTAAGCAAATGACGAGTATGTAATGATTTGATAAAATCCCAAAATCATGTGTTGAGAGATTTGATCTGAAATTATTATATGCAAAATAGTTTGCTCAAAAACAATTTCAAAAATTATGGGATTGCATGAATAGAAAAAAAGAAACTATAATATAAAATAAAAAAACCCAGTTTCAAAATCCAGATTTCAGGATTTATGTGAAGTATCTCAAAATATTAAATTCCCAAAATTATGATTACCTGTCAGAAAACATTTTTACTCTATCCAGTTTTTTCATTTATAATTTTTTTTCCAGGTAAGATTGGCCAATTTTAAAATACAAAATATAGTAGCCACCTGTGATCTGAGGTTTCCTATAAAATTGGAAAACCTGAATATGGCACACATGCAATTCAGTAGGTAAGAATTCTGCTCGTGTGACTTCTATCGACTCGAATATTACATCACTCATGCTCAGTATGAGGTGAGGTCTATATTACAAGATGTGTAAAGATGCGCAAAAGTTTCATTCACGTCATTTTCTTTTTTTAGTGTGATGTTTTTAAATTCTTAAGAGTCTACTTCTATATATTTACATTTTGAAGGTTCTTGTGCTGATTTTCCACTTGAATAGTCCATATTCCTGAAATGTATGTAAATTTAAGATTTTGTATTTTGTGACGTACTTTTACAGACAATATATTCTGCCTATGTTTTCATGTAGAACAGCAAATACTCTGTGAAGTAGATTAACATATATATTTATCTAACAGTGATAAAGAAAGAGTTTACTAAATGAAAATCTCAGAATAATTTTAAAAAATATGAAAATCTAACTAAAACAGTCAATACATTTGTAGAAATAAAAAATTTTGAAACACTCTTTACTCATCCCAAATGTCTTTTTTCAGAACTGTGTGATAATCTCAAGATTTTTATAAACATATGCATAATTCATATATACAACTCTTCAAAAATTTTGATCTTAGAATCATAGGTAACCAATCTATTTTTATTTGTCGTGGAGTCAATATTTTCACCTATATTATTATCTATTCATTTTGACTCTGACAGAGCTTATACATTTATTTATTTTTTAGTTATGAACCTGAACTGTTTCCGGGCCTCATCTACAGGATGTATAAACCTAGACTGGTCATGCTAATCTTTGTCAATGGCAAAGTAGTTTTTACTGGTGCCAAATCGAGGACAGACATAAAAGATGCCCTGAGTAACATTTATCCCATATTGAGAAGTTTCAGGAAGAACTAGGCTCTTGATTGTGATATGATTTTTTGCCATTGAAACAGATTATTTTTTGTGAATGTTACAAGTTCTGACTTCCATTATCTAAAGAAGTGTTAACAAATATGAAATCTGTGAGATAGAGAGAGATCTCAAAGTAACTCTTGTCAAGCAGAAAGTCAAGAATCCATTCCCGGCGGGACAGGTACCTGTTACGATACCTCTACTTTATACCTATCCAGCTGCATAAATACCGGCTTCGAACAACAAAGTTATCAGTGTTCACTTGGATCTGAATAAAACAAAAATTAAACTTGCGGGTAAGGGATATTATGACCCGTCGTCGAGTCATTTAATTTCAGTTTCAAGTGGTCCTTGAAAATTGCTTCAAAGCAGAAGCTGAAACGTCAAACAGATGAAAATTTCAGACGCGTTTCAACCCGGCCGACAGTACATCATTCATTTTCAGGACATAATAATCTATTTTTCACAAATTGTCATCCTTATATCATTTGAATTCTATACTTATTGTTCATTTGTTTTTTCTCAAACTTTTTCATTTTAATAGTTTTCCATTTTCACTATTTCAGTCTTGTGATTTATAGTTAACGTTTTTTCAGATAAAAGAAGCATTTTCAATAACATTCAAACAAAAATTTACTACTATCCATACCAGTAATTTTATTTTATTTTTTGTCATCATTAAATCTCTTATAGAGTAAGTGGTAAAAAATAATTTGTATATATTTTGTACTCAATTGATTTTTAATAATTAAATGTTTTTTGTTAAAAAGGTTTTGTTTTTATTTAATTTACCTTCGTTTATAATTCAATGACGATATTATTTATTCTTTTCAATTTTTCAACAAAGTTCACGTTAAAATACAGGTTTCCTATGCTTTGCAAAAATGACTGTACAGAAACATTTTCCTGATAAAGTATCCAGGACTTATTCTTCCACAGCACTGCTTGTTTTCTTTTTACTTGCTCAAGGAGAGTAGTAGGCCATGGTCGAATGGAACCTGAATAATTAAATGTTTTGTCTGCTATTGCAGCAGACATCATCGATGGTATGTGCGTTGATTTCGAGAATGGAGGCTATATCTTGAAATCTCAGTAATGACTGAGCGGCGAGCTACATGTTCGCTCGTATCTATAATGTCAGAGGGTGGTGAGAGTGATGGTGGTGGGGGCGATGACGGTCGTTCTGATAGGTCCACGTCAGGTATGCTACTGTTGGGATGACGATAGGACTGATAGGAGTTGTATTCTAGTCCATTTCTGGCCTTGAGTTCTGTTGACCCGTATTCCTTCTTTTCTGTTGAAATTGTTGGAATGCTTATATATCATAATGGCCGCGAATTCACAGGGAGAAAACAACTCCCAGTGGAAAATAAAAACAATCGGTGTTAGACGAAGTAATTTTTATTACTCATTTTAGGCAGAGCATTTATAACTTATTGGTTTCCTTACTTATGTTGTTTCCTTGAATTGAAAATAATATAAATCAAATATAACTTAAGAAACTGATCAGTCAATTACTGTGTATCCTCCCCTACCCTAATGTCAATTTTTGGCAGGGTGGAAGTCTTTTGGGTAGTTGTCGTCGAAGTTGTAGGAGACTTGTTGCTAGGAAACTTATCCAGTACTGGTTTTTTCCAAGGATGATTATCGTGTCCATAATAGTGACCTTGGTCGTGTTGTTTATGTCCTCCGTTGTGGAATGGTCCGCAGTCGTGGTTGTGGTGGTGGCCAGGAATGTAGAAGTCATGATTGTGAACATGACCGAACTTGTTGCCATTTCCTCTATTCCATGGTTCTGAATAAATAAAAACAGTTGTGGTTGAAACCTATTCAAATTTGGACAAGTGAATTCAGCTTCTTAACAGAGCCTTAGATACTTATTTGGTCAGATGGCGAGAGAGAAAAAGAGTATGTAATCTAGTGTTCCGTTACCTTCCTAACAAAGACACTACGCACTGTCTTCCGACAATCGAAAAAAAGTATTTCCAAATGATGATTCATATGAATGACAGATTACAGTAAGCATATTAGGCAACACAGATCATCCCTTCTGTAATGGTTCGAAAGATTAATGCCTTAGCATGGACTAATCCTGGTGGATTTTGTCAAAAGTCTTCTTGTATGTCAGGCAAAGCCCAAACCAATACCAATCAAGGTTTTGGTCTAATGAAGTCCCCTGTTTTGTCCCGGACTTGCCAATAAAAAATCTGTGATAATTTTGGGCGCCTCGTGGCAATCCCTATGGTTAAGAACATCCAGATATTTCCATTGTGAATAAACATCAGACTTAGGTGTTGAAGACACTATTCTGGCAGACCAAAATAGTTTCAGTTTCCGATAATATTTGAATTAATATAAGCAACTTGGGATGATTCAAGTAGTTTTGGTAATATAATAAAGTATGTCACATAGAGGTTCCATTGGGAATTTTAGATGAATGAGTATAGACGTTTTAGATAGGTATTAGTGTATTGATCTTATTTTATATTATCTACGAATCTACATGGTACCGAGTAGAAGCGTGGCTAACAGAGGTATGTTTTTTCAAATTGTTCTGTCAGAAATGCTTTTTTTTAGTAAAAACTCGAGTTCGTTTTCAAATGAAAATATTTTTAAAATGTAGTTTTTTCATTATCGAATAATAAGTTGACCAGAATCTATTTATAATGTGTTAATTAAAATTCGAAATAAAATTTTTTCTTGTTTTTTCAAAAAGGACACCATGAATTCCTCTTGAAGAGTATGTTCTATAAGTTTGGCTGTTATAGATATATACTAGGTTGGGTTAGATACAAAGTGAGTGGGTCTATTCGACCTTTCACTGCAATCCGCAAGGGTTTATTGTGTCTCGTACCTATTCACACTCAACCAAATAAACTCAGCGTCTTAAGGAAACTGATTAGTTTGTATGGGAAGTGGTCTTTCAGGTCAGATGGTAAGAGTACGGCTTTGCCGAATTTCAAAAACCTGCTTCAGTCCCCGGCGGGGCAGGCACAAAGTATATGCTTTACTGTTTCATCATTTTCCAGTGGCGACACACACTGTCTTCCGACAGTCCGAGTCTCTGCATATGATGATTCAAATGACAGTGACCTGTAAGAAGGCTTGTTAGACATCATAGTTTTGTAGTTCATCCCTACTGTAGTCCAACAACTGTTCGGTATCAAGCTTTGAAGGGTGAATAAACGCCTTATTGGAGTGAGCCAATCCTGAAAGATTCTGCCAGAAGTCCATAGATCTTGCCATCCAGGTGAATATATACTAAGAAGTTCATTAGTTGAAATAGAAATAACTTCTCACTATTTGAAACACAATTCTGGTGAGTATATCAATTTATGAAACCTAGTTTTCGAAACATCTCCATAGGAAAACATACTCTGACTTGTCTGAGTTTCCGTTGAAAATGGTTCCGCTGTTTGTCATCATTCTTGGCCTAACTTGGTACATTATATTTGTTAACTGAATTCAAATATCGAAAGCAATATATGTAGGTATGCCATTTCGTTTGAAAAAAAAATTTGCTTTGATAAGTTACGCTTCTAGTCAGAAATATAAATATTCAAAAGAAAAAAACTCAGTGCATTGACATCAAAACGTCGCATCCGATACTTTTTTGATAATTTGATAACCTTCACCGGAACCGGAAAATTTAATGGAAGAGCTTTTATTATGACACATACTGGAATTACTGGACCTACCAAAATCTGGTGTTTCGTGGAATCCAGGTGTTCTGTGAAATCCAGGATCGTACCCCCACGACTCAGAACCAATCGACGGCAGGTATTCGTTATTCAGAGGATAAGTAGGATGGTAATCAACTCCTCCTTGAAAAACTAAATATGGTTGGTTGTGGCTTTTGCGTTTGGAGTTGTGACCATGTCCGTGATGGCCGAACCTGGACTGGATGGGGCCATCATCCGAAGTTTCACCTTCGTAATATTCTTCAGAGTCGTCTAGTATTTCACGCCGGATACGGGTTAGCAGAAGAGATTCATCTGTATAAAAAATTATTGATATTATTAAAATATTCTTCTAATTACGTGTCATTTACATTTTTGGAAAAAAAATGTAAATGAGCTTATTATAATTATTATAAACGTACCATCCCACTAAAATCCCATATTCGATTACGATTCAATATTTTTTTCCAATTTTTAAAAGTAATATGCAACCCACAAACTATAATTAGAGTTTTCAACTTGAGAAACACCCTGTATAAACTTTATGGTAATTATGTTTTCTACCTGTCTGAACGATAAACAATTTCTTTATGTCTGAATGAGTCATTACCATGTAATTTATTCAGTTGATTTATATTCATTTTATTGTCCACTACTCTATTCTGTAAAAATTAACATACCTAAATGAATTGCAAGTTTTGCTGCAGGTAGATTTTAATTTTGAATGATTTTGTTGTATCCGGTTCCTGTTTTGTTAACATTTTCCGATAATCGGTGTGAATTCTCGATCAACTCCGTGATCGAAAGGAATATTGGAATTTTTGTGCATTCAATTGTCGATAGGATAAACGTCTCACGAAGTTGATCATGTATTTATGAAAGGACGTATACAGTATGGAACAGCCAAGTGGAATAAATTTCAATCATTGTGCCTCATTAGAAAGTATACTTCCACTATTCAGTATACTTCCATTATGGAAGTGTTAAAATAGGTATAGCAAGCGCAATGTGCAATTCGTAATCTGTACCCATGAGTTAAAGAGAAATATAATGAGTAAAAAACCGAGAAACGGTTGACCTTGCAGGTCATCCTTACTAGTTCTCGCTTCTTCGAGCTCAAAATTTTAAAAATTATTTGACAAAATCACTTGAATGGAAATTTTTAAACGACACTATCAATTGAACGCGTTAATTTTCGCCAGCTTCTTTTTTTTAAATATTTAATTTTCTTAGTGGGAAGTTAAAAATTCAACCTTTATAAAAAAAATTAAAGGGCCCATCGTATTCCCTTTCTCTTATATATGTTAGAGTAACTAGTTTTGAACAACTATTCTTTTTTACAGTATACAAATTAGAGCCCTCCACTCTTTCGTTGCACCAGGGCCTCCAGACATCCAAATCCGTCCCTGCTTCCGAGCATACTTATTGTCTCCCGTGAAGTATTGTAACTTCTCTAGGCTCTAGGTTATTTTAATAAATGGCATATGTATAAATTAACTACTTCAGTAAAGACTGTTTGTTCTAGAATGAGCAAGAACAAATGTAATATTTTCAAATATAAAGTAACATAACACTAGCTCATCTCAGCATGCATAACCAATTGAGAATATTCCTATCAACAATAAATGTGCCAAGAAACCAGTTAGAATGAACATTTGCAGAATTACTAAAAATGTCGACTATCCACAACTAACATATTTTTTAACAAAACTTCTCAAAGGATTACCTGCTGATTGTTCAAACTTATACAATACATATTTAAAATGACCCTGTATATTCTCAGGCGTAATATGTGCCGTTTCCCTGGCCAACAGGTTTTTCACCTCTGATTTCTGAATTCCCAAGGTCCGATTTAATTATAAAATTTTATTTGGACGGTAAGTGTAGATTATATGTGAGGTCACAACAAACGAAAAACCGCACATTTTCTGGCTGGTATAATTGATTTAATAATACCGATACCTTTATCTGGATACCTAATTCATTTTCAAAGACTTGGTAATTCTCAGTTGCATGGATTTTTCGAATTTAATTATATTGGGAATTCCTGAATAATTCAGAAAAAAATGAAAGTATAACCTTCTTCAATAATATCACCTTTATATGATCACTTGCAATTGTAATGCAGGAAGATAGTTTTTTCTCAGTATTATGATAAATGAGAAGTTGAAGAAGAATTAATGTATTCAAATATGAGCTTTACACTTTCAACAAGAAACATTTTTCAGTATCAGAATGTGAGGGCTGTCGTAAAAATATAATTCTATAAATTATTATTCTTAATAAAATATTTCCATACTTTGTTGGGAACTGTACCCTCTCAAGTGGTCCGCTAGTGTTTAACTGTCAGAAATGTAAATGTTACAGAAAACGAATCGATGCATCTCTCAACAAGCAGAGTTCAATTTCAAACATTTAAACTGGAAAAATTGCAAGTTTAGTTCAAGAGTGAATACTGTCCACTAAAATCCATTCAAGTCAATACCCATAGGTACCTACCCAACCGAAAAAATGTTGTTAAATATAACGGCGAAAGTCTAATAACTTCTTTAATTGTCGAGCATATTCAAAGAAATTATTTCCATATTTTCTTGTAAAGTCCGCATGGAAAACAAGAATTTAAAATGAAATCACTTCAGAAAAAAATTCATTAGTCCAATATACTTGACCCTGTTTGGAACTTTTGGTGTAGTAATAAATATTACCGGAGTTTTTTCCCAACGCCAAACCGTTATTTCAACATCTCGACACGTGTTTCTATCACCAAGTGATCATCTTCAAGAGGAAGATCAAACTCTTCTTGATCTTCCTCTTGAAGATGATTTCTGTTAAAGTTTTCACTTTGTAATGTAAATTTAGTTTCATAAACTGTATACTCTGAAAAACTCTCACTAATATTATTATTCACAATAAAAAATTTGGTTTCTGTTTTAGGCTTAACCATTAAGTGGCAATTGTTTGAAACACAGCGTGCAATTTCTATCTTCAAAAGAATCTCCTTACTATATTCAAGAATTTCAAAACACCTTTCTAAGCTGAATAACCCTGTATATATTTTTCCGTGATCACCAAACTTACCTTTTAAACTACTTGATGAATCGTCGCTGCCACTCTTCTTAATAACTTCGTCAACTCTCTCAATCAAATGAGGTAAACCACTCACGAAGTCAAGTAGTACGACACAAAGCAAAATACTTGTTTTGTTATTAACCTTAAACTTGCCCATTTTGATTATTATTTGCACTGAAACGGATGGACATCGACTGAGCGAAAGGAGTAGGTTTTATCTTTTTCACGAGTTTTATTTGTTGAAAAAAAGTTGAAAATGTAAATGGACATCGGGTAGAGTGGGGAAGTATAGGGAAATCCCTGTGAAATCCATGTCTTCTATTAGCTTCAACTGAATTTGAACATTAATCGAAATTGATGTGATTATTTATTGTCAAGCATGGAATCTGTTTCTTAAAAATTGCACCGTTCAATATCACTATTTTCAAGACTGTGGATTTATATATACATTGCCATTTTGACATATATGGCTTTCAGAAAAATATTTTCAAATAATCTAAATAAATAGGGTTTATTTCTCTAAAATTCAGATGTAGATTATTTAAACTAATCAAATTCTCTTGTCATAAGTTTGAAAACAAAAAAATATATAAAATACACATATATCGATAATTTTCTATACGAATTTTATTCAAACGCCGGAACATTTCTGGAAACATTTGATAATCAACCTACCCTAAATATTCTATATTTTTTTAGGGGAGTATTGCAGTCCATCACAGACTAAAAACATTATGGTTCCAGAAAAAAAAACCTTGTGGTATACTTCAAATTATTCAGTTTAAGCTCGCAACATGTTCTATTTGATTTCGAACGAAATAAGCAGATAAACACATATGGGAATAAAAATGTTAATGCTCTATAGCAGGAATTCCCAATTTATTGTTTGGCCATGGAACCCTAATGGAGCATACGTTTCTTGACGGAACCCTAACTGTTTAATACGATAACCAAAGTGTTCACCTAATAGTTTGAATATTTTCATGTTACGACTCGAAAAAAACATTATACATGAAAAATTATCATTATAAATTAACAACTATATTTAATGCGAAGAATGGCATTTTTTACATTATTTTCATATTAATGAGTCCTCAAATTAGGCTATGGGTACGACAGTAGTATGCGAAAATCCGAAGCTGCATCCAGTCTGTTTGAGTATTTATTTTTTGTATATACGGAAGCTGAAAATCCAGTCTTACATCAGGTCCCTGTAGCCCTTCTACAGAACGCCAGGTTTCCGCGGACCACCATTTAGGAATATAAGCTCCATAATAAAGGAATGCTAGTAAATGAAATTGAGAATTTGTTAAATTAATGGTGGAAAAAGGGGTCACTGATTAAGGAGATTCGATGTATGGTTCCAAAGAAGGAACTCTGAGTGCTACGTAATACAACAATTAATCATTATAAAATATTTGTCGCTATGTAGAAGTTTTATTGTAGTCTGCTAAGCATCCTTGATGAAACTTTTCGATAAAAAGAAGATTTTTCATTGAAAAGTATATGTTGATTTCATGAAGTAACTTATTGGGGTGAATTAGTAGTTTGACCTTTTCACACTTATATAATGTGCTCCAATACTGTTTCTTATTTTCTCAGATTGTGGAAGATGAAAAGTCCCAGAGAAATCTTTTCATTTTGGAGGTAAGGAAAATGTCAATGTTTCATAGGAAACGCGACTCAGAGCAATTTTCATTAAAAAATAATTTTGAGGTTTTATAAACAACCTCTATCATCGATCAAGTTTACGTCCTACCTAGATAAAAGCCAAACACAGGGTTACTAATGACAGCAGTTGATGCTGCTAACACAAAAAAACAAAGTTCAAAACCTGTTTAAAATAAGCAAAACGGTATTATAAAATGAGCAAATCTCTGTGTCAAACACAAAAAATGTCTCGCCCAGTCTTAGTAAACGAGAAAGAGGAAGATGTCCACCTTTATGATAAAATCTTGCAATACGATGTATTCAATTCAGATCATTCTCAACGTGGATAATATGATTGTCCAGTTACTAATTATTGAATGAGTCTCTCGGTGTTCATCTTAATTTAACCAGGATTGAAGCATGGCTCCCTTACCCTTTGGACTGAGATTCGTCAG
>WOGP01001534.1:0-16729 GCA_015342065.1 Leptinotarsa undecemlineata | reverse complement strand
GCAGAATCATCCCAGCTTCAACCAGGTAAATTCTTGACAAATAGCTTGACAATATTGAACTGCGGAATCAGTTGATCCGCAAAAATGTCTAAACTGAATTCACGGACTACATCCTGTTTATGTTTCATCGAATATGTTATCTGAACATTTCATTCTTTCGGCGTGTGTGTTTTCAGTAACAGAATTTTCAAGTTTTGAGCATCTACTTAAAAAATCTGTTAGAAATCTGTTTTTCCGTTAATCAGCTGTCGTCCCCATAAGAACGACCACTCTCAGAAGTTGAGAAACTTGTGCGAGCTAAGGACTAACAAGGTCTCACCTTTTAACGTGTGATTCCTAACGCGTTTGCTGAATCATCCCAGCTTCAACCAGATAAATTCTCTCGAGAATTGAAGAATATCTTCCGACGCGTTAGCCATTTAAAATACAGTTTAAGTTTTCTAACATATATAGAAAAAAGTTGTAAACACGACACTTCAATGACTAATTACACAATCCTCGTATTTAAATGCAGTAACTTTACGATTTACTCTTTATTAAAATTGATAGCAATTTTTCTGCTAAACTATTAGGTTGTTCAAAATTTTTAAGGGTCTTCTCTGAACTGTAATATCTTAGTGAATACTCATTCAATTCAATCGTAATGAGTGTCATTCAAATCAACGCACTTTTGCCAACGTAACACAATTCGAATAATTTCATCAGCATAAGAATTGTGTGCTCGGGATTCGATGATGTCGAGCAAGGCTGTTTTTGCCTGATCCTGATTGGCGAAGGTTCTACCGGTGAGAAAGTTATCGAAGTGCATGAAAATATGGTAATCGGATAGCGAAAGGTCTGGAGAGTGTGGTGGGTGAGGTGGGACCAGTTGTTGACTAGTGCTGGCTGCTGCTGCGGCAATTTTCGGTATATTCCGTCGATTTTCTCACAATGGTACTCTGCTGTCATGGTTTGGTTCGGCTGTAGAATATGATAGTAATTGCACCAGCAGCCAACCACCACTATTTTGAAACATTTCACAAAACAATGTCGAACAATACGTTCATTAACACTTTCATTGACAAATGTCTGGTTGATTTTTCGGACTGTTTTGGCAGCATTTTGATTCAAACCAAGATTTTAAAGCAAAATTGGCTAAAAATCGTTCAACGACATCATGTAGTAATAAGTTGGAGAATGAAAAAAATGAAAATTGCGAACAATGAATAGCATAAATGCGTAGAACACAGAATTCTCTATTGATTGTCATACACGACGACACAGTGGAATGAATATTCATTGAGATGTGGAGCTGCAAAAACACATAACATTAAAACGGGTAGAAGTACCACAACATACAACTTACCACCATTTTATGGATAATAGTGTAAATGTCTTCTGGGAAGAAACGTTCCCTTTCAATGCTGTTTTTCCAAATTACGGTAAGATATACCTTCTAGTATAAACATTTTTGTTTGAGACAAAAAATCCTGAAGACAATTCCTTGTGGCACTGACATGTAAATGGTACATTGCATCCTGCAATGGATGTCCTTCAATTCCAGAGCAACAAGGAAACAGCTCTGGAATTGTATTCAACGTCCACTTTGGCACAAATAAAATTGAAGCTGCAGTCATTCGGGAGGATAGTATTGGCAATAATTCTGCTATACAATAAAGGTATTGATAACAGCGCTGTCATTCAATACACACTTGATTTAAACTTCATGTTCACATATTGTTCTTCAGTATCATTACTCTCACAAGGTGCCAAATACGCTAATTTTCATTCATGTTTAAACGGCAACAAAATTTAGAAGTTGGAAACAATTGTAAGAAATGTAACAATTGTGTATGATTGATGACTTGTTTATTTTGAAGAAACTCATTATCAGATCAATGAAATGAATAAAAACACTTTTGTTTTTGTACTAGTTTACCCCATTATCAGTTTTATACTTGATAATGGGGTAAAATCCGAAACCGGTCGTACAAATATAGTAACTAGCGGAAATTAGACAAAAGCGTGTTTATATTCATTTCATGAAAGTTGAATATGTAACACTCAAATGCTTTCTCTGCAGTCATCACACTAATAACCATGTCATCGTCAACTTACCGTTTATCTTCAATATTTACGATTCAATTGACAATTTTGACACTGACTCAACTCACCTGATGGTCTTTTGGAATTTTCATTTAAATGTTTACCAGAAACCCTAATCCTCTCCGTGGGGATTTTTTAAATGAATAATTAAAGGTTTTTGTGTGTATTTGTTTTGTCAGATTCCCAGTTCCATTTCAGGTCAGGCGCCCAGGCTCAGTTAATTATTACTCCCATTACTCAAAATAACTACTACAAGTTATTACGAACTCACTCCAGCTTCTCTTCGGAAGTTCGAGATCATTTTTTCAAAAAGAAAACACAAGCACTATAGGAAAACTCTTAAGTTGCTCTCAGAGCGGTGACTGTGCGAAAGTAGCAATTCACATTGGATTTGAATTGCTGGAGATGAAATTCATTCAGAAAATTGTTCTCAGGAAATTTATTCCACATAAACGCAGTTCTCCAACTCGAAGAGTTTTTAAACAGTGAAGATCGAGGTGTACACTGAGTTGAACCTCAAAACGATGAGCAGCCATAGTCCGTCGCATATTTCTGATATATACCGCTCTTGGTGAAATCAAATGTGCCAATTTACTTGAAGACTTCTCGTGAAAGTATCTATAGAAGAGAGACGAATCTCCAACATTTCTTCGAAGTTCCAGGTTATCAAGTTTGCACGTGATGTTGTCTCCAATCAGGCGGATGGCTCTTTTCTGGATGGACTCCAGCAACTTCAGGGTATGTTTGGGGGCAGAGCTTCATGCATGAGAACAGTACTTCAAAGAAGATCTGATCTGAGCTCCAGGTGAACGCAAATTGTTCACCTAGTAGATTTGCTTTTTCTATGGCTATTGTTACAATTGAACCATCCGCTTGTACTAGTGGTGGATTTGTGGATTTTGTAAAGTTGTAATTAACATCTTCAGCTACCGACCAGAAGGATCTAGACTCTTTGGGATTGGCAAGCAGTCTATGCCTTTGATTGTGAAGTTATTTGCTTTCATGTACCCTAAGTTTGCAGCTGTTGCGAGCATTAACACACTCAGTTCGGTTTTCGGTACTGGGATTTTTGCGCCACTGCCGATAGGCGAGATTTTTGGAGGCGACAACTTGCTCCAATTTTTGTTGAACCAAGGTTTGCCGATAAAAGGTCGTTTCATTGAAAAAGGAATGAAAGAATGCACAGATGCACAAGTTGATGGATCTTCAGAGCTGAAACAAACATCTAGCCAGGGGAAATTACTGAAATGGTCTTGAAGATTCTCCTATTCATCTGATCTGTAACGCCAAACTTTGCGCGGCTTAGATTGTTTCCCAACCTCCACCACATCGCTTTTGATAATGTCTACCGCAGTAGTAGACGAAACGTTAAACATAAAAACCTACAGACCACTGCAAAAACGTTAAACTTAAAGACCACTGCTAAAATACCTGGAAAATATTTTCACACAGTGAAAGTTTATCAATAGAACAGTCTCAACAACAAAAAAACAGTGAATAGTTGAATATTCTACGAGTACTCAACGTATATTTTGTTTCATCCATCTTATATAATGGGAAGTGATCCATTCGTTTCAACGAGCGTAATTTTCACGCGCTGATATATTGTAAAACATCGCAGCTTATGCAATAAGAACAAGTGGCGTATCCTCTGACGCATCTATTTGATATTAAAAACTAAATCTCGAATCTTTTTCTGTCTGAGGTGTAGGGTTACATTACTAGTGCCTTCGTTCCATCCGGAAACAATGACGTATGTTGAACATGTGGAAGCTTTCTCTAGAACAAATCCTAGTTTTTACAGCATTCATTGTGAATAATCGCCGGCATATGTTTCATTTACTCGATTTGAAACATGAAAGATGACTTTTTTGAGTTCGTACAATTATATCCTGTGCATTTGGTTCCCATTCAGTTTTTTGTTATTTGTACTTGCTGTGTAGCCTTAACATGGCTTTGTATCACATGCTGAATATGGACGTTCTTTCGGTCAAATTATAAATTACTAAATACATTTCTGATTCTCGTAGTTACTTAATAATAAATACTATCCACCCTGGGTATATTCATAGATATTGAGGGAGCGTTTGATAAAACAACCTTTCCAACAATTATCCAGCAACACTCCAGGAATATACCCCTGGTAGTAGGAGAATGGATACTCAAGGAGCTCTCTAGTAGAGCAATAAACATCAATTTAAAAGACATCACACTGAGAGGACTGGTCATGAGGGGATATCCACAGGGAGGGGTCTTATCACCCCTTCTCTGGAACATAGTTCTGGATACCCTGATTAATCACCTCAACAAAAATGGATTCTACACAATTGCATATGCGCGATAGAGCGCAGGATGGGCTCAAATTAATAGATACATGGTGCAAGGAACACTCACAGTCGATCAATCCCAAGAAGACTGAGATGGTCCTTTTCATCAGGAAAAGAAGTATATCGGGCTTGAAAGCTTCCAAGATCTTCAAAAGCAAACTAAACTTCTCTGAAGAGGTAAAATACCTTGGTACATTCTTCGACAGGAAGCTAACATGGAACTCTCACCTACAGAGTAGAGCAAAAAAAGCATATGTGGCTTATGAACAAAGTCGGAAGACAGTGGGACACGCATGGGGTCTTTCACCCCGTGTGGTCACCTGGATCTACACTGCAATAATAAGAATTATGTTAACATACGGAGCCATTTCAAGGCTCGAAAGTTCTACAAGCAAGGGCCATCCAAAAATTATATCAAATACAGCGACTGGCTTGTTTAAACATCACAGGAGCCATGAGAACAGCACCAACCGAGGCAATGGAATAAATTACTGGTCTGTACTGGTACTGTACGTTAAGGAGGTTGCGTTAATGGCCATGTTACGATTCCACACGGCTGGTATAAACCACGAAGTAGGTCAATTGAGGTTGAGCCTAAGGCGAGACGCGCTAACTGCGCAACCTCTGCTGCAGGCAACTAGTGATGCAATTGAACCCAGCTTAATAAACACTACAAGATACAAATAAAACAAAACACCGAGTCAGATGCTACAAATGCAATACGCATATATACAGATGGCTTAAAAACCAAGGAAGGCTCAGGATGTCGAGTGTACTCCAGATCACTAAGCCAAAAGATTGAGTGGTCCAAACAGAATTGGCTGGTATCTCAATCGCCAGAAAAAAAAGTCTGGCAAAACCATAACAATCTGCACTAATAGCAGACAATCCCTATTAGCCTTGAACAGACAACATGTTACCTCAGGGCTAGTACTATAGTGCCACCATGATTTAGCCAAAGCCTCAGTAGATAATAACATTATCATGAGGTGGGTTAAAGGGCACGCATAGCCGACTCTTTAGCCAAGGAAGCGGCTGGACTAAGAATGTTAGGACCCAGTGGCACCTACGGCCTGACACCTCCACAATATGGGTCTAGTGGACACACCTCTATGCAGAATATGTGAATAGGAAGATGAAACTGTTAGGCATGTCCTATGCGAATGTCCGGAGTTATTGTCAATAAGAGAGTGTGTGTTCGGTGAGTCTTGGCCTACACCTGCCGACATTAGATGTTTCCCATAGATCTGTCCACATTCCTGGAAAGTTAAGGATGAAGAATAGATACTGAACTATACCCATATAAGAAACGAAGTAACCCAAACAAAGAAAGATGCGTAATCAAAGCATGAACACCACGCACATTTTCATCAGTTGGGTGAAATAAACAACCCTTCTTACGCTGGCCAATCACATATGACTGCAATCGGCTGCCTGATAATGTTTTGGAACAATCTGTTGCCTATATGGACAGGGTGTAGTCTATTGGTAGGTGATTTATTAAATTAATTTATTGAATCTTGAAATTTCTCAGAAGGAAATTCAAAACGCAATTGGAAGAAAAAACTAAAATCTATATGCAAAGTATCCTGTTTGTTATCAGAAGACCTGTGAGTTTGCGCAACTCTTAAGGTGCAGCCAAACTTTTGATACTGTGGATTCTCTTTAAAAATCGCCATAGATAGTGTAGAATACCTACCATAAAAAATTGCTGTATAAAACTAAGAAGTTAGTTGCTATTCACTGTTGTTAATGGAAAAGATTGTTTATCAGGTATGATGTTCGCTATAAACAAATTATTACGTAGGTTGAATAGTGTAGATGCACCTTAAAAATCGCTATATATAGTTTTACGCGCCATGAAAACACAAAGTAAGTTGCTGTCTACTATTGTTAAATAGCGTGAACGCACCTTAAAAATCGCTATATATAGTTGCAGGCGCCTTAAAAACATGAAGTTAGTTGCTATCTGCAATTGTTGATGGAAAAAGCTTGTTTTTACTATAAACAAAGTATTATGTAGGTTAACCAATGTGGACGTATCTTAAAAATCGCTATATATAGTTGCTGGTTCCTTAAAAACATGAAGTTAGTTCCTGTCAACAATTGTTAATGGAAAAAGCTTGTTTCACATTGTTACATTTACTATAAAAGACCAGTGAGCCTGCGCAAGTCTAAAGGTACGGCCACACTTTCAATCGTGAATCTAAAATAATCATAGTCGCAGTAGACTTGGCACCGAGTTCATTTAACTATTTTTGTTTTAATTTGCCCATTGAAGTCGTATTATCAGACATTTCATAATGGTATATTACCAAACTTATACGAGTGTTTCGACTGAGGGAAATCGACATAGTGTGAACGCACCTTAAAAAATCATTATCAATGCAAATAGCTTGTTCAGTAGGTGTTATATTTGTTCTGATGAAAAAAGGGAATGCGCCGGAATTATCTTGATATTCAAATCAAAAGGGCTTCATTTGTTTAGGAGATATTAGTTTCTTGGAAAAAGTTTGCACTGTGTTTTTGTACTTTACACTGATTTCACCCTAAGTGTTAGTGCATTGATTATATCAAGGGTACCAGACGAAGCGATTTCAAGCCCTCTGCTTCCTATGTCAAATTTTTCAAAGTATGTGAGAGAAATATGAATTGAAAACATTCTTCGAAAGGCATTTTTGGTAAAAAATTCGAAGTTCTAGGAAGTTCTCTCTGTTTCTGTTCTATTAATTGAAAAATTAATCTAGATCAATAGGAGATATACGTGTCAAGCAGAAAAAATGAATAATTTCCCGCGAAACAGTTACTTTCTAATATGAATTTCCTAGAAAAATTCCATTTAATAGGTACCTATTCGGCATTAATAAATTTTGTTTTTTTTTGGGAAGAAGCATATTCACATCAGTTTCGTTTCACTTCAAATGCAAAATTTATAAATACCAATCAGTTGATGATTCGCCTCTGTTTGCATAGATTGTCTACTGAGCGGAACTGATTCATTTTTTAGATTGGGGAGTGTTTTTTGGGTACTTAGCCGTCCACAATATGAAGAATATACAAAGCTAATTCAATAAAGAATCTGCTGTATAATAAAGTATGAAATTTAATAAAGGCCAAAGTTACTAACTTGTCGTTTTAACAACGTGTTTATTTTTCGTGTAGCTGGGTTTTACATTTCATTCTGCGACCAAATTCCTCCAGTGACACTTTTGTCAATATTGGTTTTGTTTTATGGTTGGTAATTCTTCCTTTTTGTTTCCTGATTATTATCTTTGACTTTTTGATGCATCAACTGCAATAAAAATTGAAGTGGCAACCACATTATGTAAGGTAGTTTCAGCAGAATTGGTATTCAGTTCAAATTGAAAGGGGTAGGTATATTTTCAGAAGGAGACATTTTGGATTTCTACTGCTCCATTCTTATACATTCTTATTTCAAAGTAAGGAAGGAAGCAACTAGATTCATAACATAATGTGTAGATCATGCAAAGAAGTAACTTTCAGACACAAACTGGAACAAGAACACCTTCTGAAACAACTACCTTCACATATTTTACAGCATTTTTGGAATCTCTAAATTATGATATCTTTTCAGCATTTTTCACTATTTACACTGATGGAAGGAAGAGCATAATTAAAAAAAGTGTTTAATGTAAAAGTGGGAGCACGTTGAATTTGGACGATTCCATCATAGCTGGAAGACGATCAATAATAGTAATAGTGTTACATTGTGAAATCTCAAATCTCGTGACAACGTCAGATTTTGAAGAGCACATCAGTAAGTTACTCTCCAAGTATAAATCGGTAGTATGATAGTCTGAGATTCAATGATTTCCCAACTACTCATAATCTCCAACGAACTCCGTAATAAGTGGATTGGTTGAACGCGCTGCCATTTATGGTCGTTTTGCCAAGCAAAACGAGACACAGCGAATAGAGAGAGAAAGGATCAGTAATAAACTCGGAAAAACTAATTATTTTTTCGTCAATTTCAATTAACGCCAGCAAAATGCAATCTAGTGCTTACTTCAAAGGGAATTCGATATAGAAATCAAATTATTTCAACACTCCACTCTCGGACTGATCTGTTGTATCTCTTCATTCATCATTTTTATAATCAGTTCACTGGAGTTCACCGCGTTGATGTTCAACAAAAATCCAGGGGCGTTTCGGACCGCCCCAACCCTGTAGGGGCTCAGTACAGGTGGAAGAATTGTCTTTTTTTTTGTGTAAGCGCGTTGAAAAAAGTGTCACATTTCTGGAGATTGGAAAAAGTGATCGTTTTTAAATACTTCAGTTGTTGGATGAGATTATTACATTTTTTAAGTGAACAATTTTGGTTTTCGAAAAAAATTCACTCATACAGGGTGTTTTATATAGGCATAACCGACCTGTGTTGTGATTTTTTTTAATTAGAACACCTTATATATTTAAATATACTTCTTGGGAAACTTCTTCCATGCCAAATTCGTTTACCCAGCTGAAGATAGCAGTTCCGGAGTAATAGATAATTAGTTCCACTATTCGATAGTTTCTGTTTTATGTTGCCTTTTTTGTTGATCAACTTTTCATCCTTATCTAACTGTATCTTCTGTATCTTTTTGTCGATTCCCATCATTCAAGTGCATACCAAGACTGAAGCTGTATTTCACAACATTGTATTCTTGCAGTGTAGAATCCGTTACAAAAAATGTATAACTGACCGTTACTGTAAAGTTTAAATAGTACATCAACTCTCATGACGCATAAAACGAGTATAGTCACTTCTGGTTGGGCTTATTACTGATAATTGTCCAAAATCAGCTGCCTCAATTAGTTCTTTGGCGGCACGTATTTCTAATTGAATGAATCTTTATATTTTCCGACGACGAAAACATCATCGTATTTCATGTTATAATTTTTGTGATTGTCACAATTCGAATTCTTTAATATGACAGACATCTTGGAGGTTATGTTATTACTCTTTATCGCTTTCAGGAACTACGGAAGCGCAAAAAGACCATATATTTTCATTATTTGTTGATTGAAATTTCGACTTTACACTCGAAACTGCGACTTCGATACTTATTAAAATTTCAAAATCCAAGATACGCGTTGATTTTTTAACTAGAAATTTCAAAATTAAAGTCGAAATTTTGAACTAAATTGAAGTTGCAATTTCGAGAATGAAATCAAAATTTTGACTTCAAACTCGTAATTTCGAGATTATAGTCGAAATTTCAAGTTTTTTATTGAAATTTCGAAAGTAGAGTAGTAATTTCGACATTAAACTCGAAGAAAGACAAAGTTTCGAGTTTTGAGTCGTAATTTCGAAAGAAAAGTCGTGATTTCGAGATTGAAGGAGAAAATTTTACTTTAAACTTGTAATTTCGAGATTGAACTTGAAATTCCGAGATATAAGTTGAAACTCATAGATTGATGGTAACTTCAAGATGAGAATTGAATTTTTGAACTAGAAATTTCGAGACTGAAGTCGAACTTTTGAGTGTCAGGTCGAAATTTCGAAATTGAAGTCGTAATTTTGAGATAAAAGTCGGAATTTTGACTTCAAACTTGTAATTTCAAGAGTAAAGACAAAGTTCGAGTTTTAAGTCGTAATTTCAAAAGTAGAGTCATAATTTCGGGATTTAAGGCAAAAATTTTACTTTAAACCCGTAATTTCGAGATTGATGTTGAAATTTCGAGACTCAAGTTGAAATTCAGAGATTGGTGATAACTTCAAGATAAGAGATGAATTTTTGAACTTGAAATTTCAAGACTGAAATCGAACTTTTGAATTATAGGTCGAAATTTCGAAATTAAAGTTGTAATTTTGAGACTAACGTCGGAATTTTGACTTCAAACTCGTAATTTCGAAATCAAAGACGAAATTTCGAGTTTGAATTCAAAATTTCGAGATCAAAGTTGAAATTTTAAGATTGGTAATGACTTCAAGATGAGAGTTGGTTTTTTCAACGAAAAATTTCGAAATTGTAGTCAAAACTTGGAGTTTTGGCCTAAAATTTCGAAATTATAGTCGTAACTTTGAGATTAAAGTCAGAATTTTGACTTCAAACTCGTAATCGCAAGATTGAAAACATTTCGAATTTAAATTCGAAAGTAAAATCGTAATTTCTAATTGGAAATTCAAAAGTTTGACTTAATACTCGTAATTTCGAGACTAAAGTCAAAATTTTGACTTTTAAGTCGCAGTTTCGAAAATAAAGTCATAATTTCGAGAAACGACATGTTTCGCTCTCACAGTAGCTCTTTCGTAGTGAATAACATACTAAAAGTTAAACATAAAAATTGAGTGATATTGAATCGAGAAAGTCGACGAAGGCCGTTTTTGACTGGTCTCAGTTGGCGAAGGTTCATCGAAATACTTGAAAAGATGGGTAGTCAGTTGGCGAGAGGTCTGGAGAGTATGGCGGATGAAACAGAACTTCGAGGCTCGATTCGTTCAATTTTTGTACTGTAATTTGTGCGGACAGACGTTGTTGCGGAGCAGAATCAGATGTTTTTACCCACCAAGAAACGCCCAATTCTTCCGCCATCGCATGCACCGTTGAATTGGATCAATCTCCACCAGTGTCCTCAAATACTCGTCCTGGATTATTTTACATCAACCACTTCAGGCCTCATATTAGAGGCTGAAATCTCCAGAACGAATTTTCGCAAACCAACATCAAACAGTGCGTTCATTAACACTATCATCAATGTATAAAGTACCAAGTTCTCTATCGATCAGTACCTACAATATGTCAGGACAGTGTAGAATATGGGGAGCTACAAAAATACATTATATTAAAACTGACAAAACTTTTGAATCAACCTGTAGTTAGACTTACAACTCCGCTATTTTCGTTGATAATGACGGTTATTATAAATATGTAGTACGTTATTTTACGTATCATTCAAATTGTTTGTAGACTTTGGATAAGATTATTAAAATTCCTGAAGAGATATCCAATTTAACTTCTACTCATGTTATTCTCTGATAATATAGCTTTCTATATTTGAAATAATTCTTGAAATCGGGTAAAACGTTTTTATTTTCACTTACCTACTACAAACAAACATATAAAAAATCAAATATTTTCTCTTTATAAGATAAGGTTGCTATTATTTTGTCAGAATGTATATTTTTTACAGTGTTTGATGATATCATAGGTATCATATAGTTATCCGTAAAAATTGATATCGATGATTTTCCTGTAAGAAACCAAGAAAACCACCAGCTTTCCGAATGTCAGTCATCCGCTCAGAGAGCTCAAATGACGGCATGAATATTTGATAACGCGATTGTGGATTTATCCTCCGGCAATATATATTTAGGAGGAAAGCAAGTTTCTTCTTACATTATAGAGAGAAAACGGCAGCAAGCCCTCACAATATCCAGTAATAAATCCAATATCGACAACGGAGCTTTACCAGTTTCGGTCTCCGGAGATATATCATATTACCTGACACCAAATCATAATTACGATCAACTTTGGCGGTGCCACTGGTTTCTTTCTGTGGAGTAAAATTGCTGATTCTAAAAAATATCTGATAGTATATTCGTTGAATTTTCCGAAGACAGGATATTATTATTTTTTTCTGATTGATTCGGCTGTTACTTGAAGAAGATCCATAGTAATTTCATAAATTAGAAGTCCCGATTTGATATCCACAAACTTTATTTGAAAAATATATCACATGTTTCGCTAATATAGTATTCTTCAACAGTGATTTGAATACTACAAGTTGTTTCTAAACCTTTACAATTCTCATATACCTGAGGTTCCTCTTAAATTATGATTATCTGAAGCATATTACCTCACTTCTACATCAACAATAATACTTCCTCGGTTTGTTAAGAAAACAAGTTCAATTATGATGACCTATTGGAATCCAGTTGGTCATTCATTAGAATGTTTGAATTTTTAAGTTTATTAATTTATATACATTGCTTCCAAATAATTCAGTTACATACTCTCATTTTCTATGTGTAAAATTTCGAACTCTTCATTAAAGATGTGATTTTCTTCTAAAAGATGATTTGAATATGTTGAATTTGTTTTCTTATTTACATAGTTTGACTAATATATACCTTAGGAACCGTTCCATACTTCAATGTATATACTCCAGATTTCTTTAATTTGGATGGTTTGTCTTCATTATTTTTAACTAACATTCCCAACGTATAACTTGTTCTTTATGTTCTTTATTTAATATCTCGTTTCTTCAAAAATGAAGTCACTTTTTCAGTTGTTTGTCCAAAATCCGTTAAAGCTCTAGAATTTTTATTTTGATTATCTAACTTAACGATAGGAAAAACGTCTGAAATCGCTTTTGCGTAGACTTCTTTAAAAAGTATTTTGTTTATTAAGTCGGCTTTAAACCCATTGTTCACTGCAATTTGCTTGATGATATTAAGTTCTCTATTGAAATTATCTTTTGAAAGAGGAACATAAACTAATCTGTGAATCATGCTATTATAAGATGCTACTTTGTGTCGATATGGATGGGTAGAATCGTTATGTATAGTAATATCCGTATTTAAGACGGTTTGTGATGAATTCAACAATCATGTTTGTTATTCACTCTACTGATTATTAAGTCCAAGAAATTGGATAAGTTGTCTGCTTCTACTTCAGTAGTGAATTCAATATTTTCATGAATTTTGTTAATATCCCTATGAAAAGTAGCTAAAATTGTCTCTTAGTAGGTACCTGTAAAGACAGGAAGACAGGATATTAGTATTAGAGATTCAGGAAAATATTCAATAGTTATTTGAAAATGTTATTTTTAGTGTAAAACGGTTCGTTTGCCTTTAATAAGATACGTATTATTGAGTCCAGTGTCAGCTTGGGACACAATTTAGCCACAGACATTATTGACCAAAATATACGCCACTGATGATTTTGTTGGAAAAATAGTTTTGGGTTTCCACTTCTTCATTTTTATATAAAAAATGTGAGAATCTTCTAAAGAAAGGAAGCAATTAATTCAATTTCGTGTTGTGTAAAACATCTAGAAATGAAACTTTTATGAAAACTCATTGAACTTATTATTAATATGATGATTTTTTATTTCTCTCACGTGTCATCACCATCAATGTTAGAGGAAGAAATAAGAAGATAGGAGGTCGAGTAAGAAATGTTGATTTAAACAGTTCATAATTTCATTTTTCAGTATAATTTTATACAAAAATTATTCATTAGAAATAAAATGATTGAGAATTGAATATTTTTCACAGTTTCACTCCAAAGAGATTATCAAAGTTACAAGATAAAAAATGGACTCTGGTATTTTATTAAATCTAGGTATCAAAATCCTATCTAGGTGTCATTTCCTTCAAAATTGTTCGGAATACGTACCGACTTACAACGGAATATCTGAAGATAAGATAACATTAAAATGAAAAATTGCAGTGTAAAATTATGTTGGAGTGTAAAATTCCGCTGTTAAATTTATGGTTATGTGTAAAATTCTGCTGTTAAATTTATGGTTATGTGTAAAATTCTGCTGTTAAATTTATGGTTAGATATATGTGAAATTCCGCTGTTAAATTTATGGTTAAGTGTAAAATTTCTCTGTTAAATTGGTGGTTACGTGTGAAATTCCGTTGTAGAATTATGGCAGAGTGGAATATTACGATAGATATTTATATACTGAATTCCAACTATCAAGTTTTATTTCATCGCAAAAGTACGCTCAAAAATAAATGCAGAATTCCACATTTCTTTTCACTATAGATTTACAAAGTAATATTCCGCAAGGAATGTGAGATTACATACGTAAATAACTAATTTCTCGCTAATTTGGCATATTGTTGACAACTAACAATTCAAAAAAACACATCAAACATCTGCTGGCCTGATATTTGATTTTTGTTGATTACTATCTCAGCAGCACAGCTCTCGAGCTGAGCAGCAACGCAACGCGTCAAGAGATTTTATTCCTCCGGGGGCTGCTCCATCTTTTGCCGACAATTGGAACCCCAAAGGACTCAATGTTTTTTTCAAAAAAGTTCACTTATGATTCATGTATATATTCAATGAAATGACAATCAATTATCGTGTTGAATGGTATTGATTCATAGCTTTATTTATTTTCAACCTCACAGAAAATATTGACACGTCTTCATTATTAAAATATCATTTTTTGGCGAAAAAAAATATCACACACTGCTTTCTACTGCAAAATACATTTTCCTTGTGAAGTTTTTTGGTAGATTTCGTTTTGACCCGCGACTTGATTTCGAAGATTCCGTCCAAAAACGCAGCTGAAGGGCCAAAAATGCATTACTACTCGAAAATTTTTTTGTTTTATGCATCTCAATGAACGTAAAATGATACTAGTTTGCCAACAAAGGCACAGGTTAAATCAACTTGTATAGGTACCTATTACGATTATGGAATTTTGCTGCCTTCAAAACTTTGAGAATCCTTTTTTATCAATAAATGTGGCTTTAATATCACCTGCTTTTGAAAAAGTGCTAGAAATGCTTATTTTTTCCATTTCGAAACACATTTGTGTCACAACCTTGGAATATTATATTGACAAATGTTCCGCCATTGTCTACATAAAATGTTTGATTACATTCAATTTCCAATTTTGATATTCGTTTTTGAATACAAAACAACAAATTTTCGTCAATCTGAAAATGAAAAATTTTTTGAACATTTGGTTTTCACCATTTTCTGGATACAAATTTCCGATTTTATCTTCACTTTTTCCGATAATCTCATAGTAGGCTTACAAACTAATCAATCATCAATCCTTACCATCTCGTCCTTTTGGTGTTACGATGGTGAAGGCGCTACTGCCTGGACTCGAAGGCACACAGTCTGAAACATTCAACTCAGAACTACCAGAATCGTCTCTGTGCGACCCACTGCTAAAGTCTAACGGCAAAGCCGAATGCGAACTCAGTTCCAAAGCCATTATTACAACAAAAAAAACTCAGAAAAAGTGCGAACTGTATTTTTTTTAAACAATTTTTCCCGCCGTACGCCGCATAATTTTCAAAACTCTAAAAACCGGAGCAAATTTCATTTCCCAAGCTGGTCGAACAGTTTCTCATTTTCACGAAATCACAGGGAAACGGAAAATCAACTATCGACTAGATTTCAAACAGACTTGCACTGATGTTTACCAAAATTCACCCGAGAGTCAACTGATACCGAAATGCAGAGAATGATAAGCTTGGGCAGAGAACAAAGGGGCGGTTCTCCAACTCCAATCGCGAGAGATTTTGGCCCTTATCGACGTGTTGCTTACGGAGAAGAGGAGGGGCTAGGGATTCGCGACACGCCCCCAACTAGGATTGAATTAATGAATGGAATTGTAAACAGTTTATCTGAGGATTTCGACTTTAATCGCTGACTTCGATTAAGTGTGATTTGGAAAAAATAACCATCGAAACGGGTCTTGTTATAAAAATGATTATGATGAAATGAAGGGTTCTGATCCAATACAGGGCGATATGAAATAGACGTCGGTTGCCTTTGAGAATGTCGAATTTTTCGGCTTCAGATGATTCTCTCTGTTCCGGCTTCTTGGTAAGTAGATAATGAACGAACGATTATTTAAAATAAATTCAGCCTCGAATGTGAATGAATTCTATTTCTCCAATAGATATGACAATAATGGAAAAATACAACTTGGATAACACGCAAAACATAAAAATACGATAGGAAGAACAAATTCAAAAATGTGGGCATTTAACGTCACAAACAAAATTTTTACACGAGTATCAACAAAAAACTAACCAATACAAAATTAAAAACTCCTCCTAGATGTAATAGGTATATATAGTGAGCACGTTCAACCCCACAGACTTTCAATGAGTCACAAAATAACTGAAAATGAGAATTTGAACAAATCAAAAGGGATATTTAATTAATTTTTTTTTTTAGAAAAAAGGTGCTGCTTTTCCACTTCTCCATTTTCATACCAAAAAATGTAGAAATCTTTCTAAGAAAGGAAGGAAGCAATTATAACCAACCATGGTTATGAAACGACGCAAAAATTCTGTTTTGTTTCTGTGAAACTTCGCTGAAACTTTGGTCGACCACTGCGATACTCGTCTTGGCAACTCACACGTCCTCGTTTGAACTCCGCTAACTAATATATTTTGTATTATACTTTAGTAAGGCTGAAACTGAAATTTGGTGCAATAATTTGGCATGGAGAATACCAGACTACATTATTCTTGCTACAAAAAATTCAAAACAAATTTCTAAGATACCTATATTTTGAAAAGCATCATGTATATCCCGATTGAGTTGTAGTTAGAACTACCCATTTTAGACATGGATTCAAAATTATATCCTTGGAAGATCGAA
>WOGP01001533.1:0-18788 GCA_015342065.1 Leptinotarsa undecemlineata | reverse complement strand
TTCTTTCGAAACAAATACTTCTATATGAACACTGAATTATACAGAAGATACTTTTCTCTACTCAGTTTGTATTTCAAACATTCGTTGTGGAATAAAAGTCAGATATCATTCACATGAGTTCTACTTTAAATGAATGCTAACAAATTGCACTTACATGGAGAACACTGCCAACCTCACTGGTATACATATATATGTTTCATCTTAAGACACTTGTCCTAAGGCTCGTCAGTATCAAATTGGATAACATTATAGAAAATACACACAATCCTAAAGTTACATTGAGTTTCTACTATTTGTCTTGAGACCCTATGCATAAGGCCAAAGTTTGGATTGATTTTCAGTTCATGATTCTCCGAGTATAGAAATGTTTTATGCAAATCTGTGTTTATATTGGCCACGTAACTTTCTGTATAGGTGTTATGAGAAGACAAATATAACTGTATATCATCTGCGTATAGATGTACTTGACAAGGTGATAAGAAAGTGGGTTGATAAAAAATAAACACTGAAAACATTAAGGGTCCTAAAATACTTCCCTGCGGTACACCTGAGATTGTTTCTTTTAGGGATGACCACGAGTAATCATCCAGTTTGATCCTCTGTGATCGCCCTGTGAGATAGCTGGTCATCCATTTGAGAGAAATGTTATCGAATCCTATGAACTTGACCTTGCTGATGAGTAAATCGAAATTAACTAAATCGAAAGCAGTATTAAAATGGTTTTGATTGATCTCTGAATCTCGCAAGATCTTCGATTCCTTTCAAGAGGGCAGTCTGTTTTCCGTGTTTTTTGCGAAACCCAGACTGCTCGTACGGGAGCATTCGATTTTCTTCAAGAAAAGCTCTTATTTGACGGGAAATATTTTTCTCGAATATTTTAGAAAATGAGGGCAGAATGCTGATAGGGTGAAGGTCACTGAACGTGGTAGGTGCATGCTTTTTCGGAATTGGAATTATATTAGCAACCATCCAAACATCTGGAAAAATACCCTGTCTAAAGGACTCGTTGAAAATATGTTTAACTTCATCAATACAGCGTGATATCACTAAAGAAATCAGTTTGATATTTATATTGTCAATACCTAAAGCAGTAGATTTTTCTTTGATAGCAGTCAAAATATCATCTGTTTAAATCTGTTTAAAATCTGTTTAAAATCTGTTTTTCCGTTAATCATCACATATATCGGTGAGGGAGAAGTTCATAGGAGCGTTCAATTTATTATTATTGAAGAATGAGAGAGTGACATTATTTACTATTGAATGTCCAGCCACGTTTAAAAAATAGTCATTGATTTCTTCAGGTCTACGTAGTTCATGGCAGGCTATTGGTTTGCGAGGATGATTTTGTAGTGACACCCCAATCTGCAAGATTTCTCCATGTCATTTTTAAATTGTTTTTATTTCTGTTCAAAACAAATTGTATATATGCTGGTTTTTCACGTTATACTGCGTCACTGTCGTAGTTGCGTAAATTTATATAGCTGTCTTTTCTTTAAGATATTTGGCATGAGCTCCATCACGGGTTTTCATCACCAATTTGATATTATAAGTTATATATGTGGATGCTTTATGTTTTCTGTTTACAGTGCAAATTAGAGCATGTTTGTCAAAAAGCATAATGATGCATTCGTTGAGGAAATTTACTTTGGAATTAATATTCTGCATAGTCACAATATCACCCCGTGGTAAGTTAGCAGCATCTTGAGAAAAAAGTTCATGATTGAAATTTTTGAAATTTCTATAAAAAATCAAGTTATCATAAGTATCTTCGCCTGCGAAATCAATATCGCAAAATACCATCAGATGATCAGTTAAACCATTCATATCAAGTGTATTAGAATTTCTTACCATTACTTCCTTACTAATGCAAATGACATTAATCAGTGATTCAGAAGTTGTTGTTATCTGAGTAGAATTTTCTACAATTTGATTCATATCGAAACAAGAAACTAGATTACTTTCTTCCTTTCTTTGAAAGATTGCCTTATCCTTTTTTTGTATCAAGATGGAGTAGTAGAAAGCCAAACATTTTCTTTCCCAAGAAACTTGGGCAGTGAATAGTTGAGTGTCGCGAGAGTCATAGTTAAACAAATTGATATTAATATCACCAACTAACACCTCAGTAGATGTTTCCAAATACACTCGTTCCAGTACATCAGCTAACTTCTGCATACAGTCCTCTACATTTGTTCCTGGTGGGCGATAAACAACTCCACAGGCTACTTTTTGTTTGTATATATATACAGCGAATTGATGAAAACACATACTCCACCACCTCTACCATCACGGTCCATACGTATCAAGTTGAATTTAGGTATAGTAACAAGTTTATCTGGATATTCTGGAGCAAGCCATATTTCCGTGACTACAATTATTGAGATTTTGTTATTATTGAAAGTCTTTGAAATCACCAAAACAATTATTCAAAGAACGAACATTCACGTGACCGAATCTTGTATTGAGTTTTTTGATTTACTGATAGAAGAAACGCCATAAACATATTTAATGTGTATGTTATCCTCGCCATTTTGTTGTCGTTCATTAAATTGCAAGAGAACCTTTTTGAAATATTCACGTTGAAGAATTGTATCATCCGTACTAATCTGAATTTTTAAATTAAATTTTTTTATTTTATGTTTATTTTTCAATACCATATAGACGTCTTCTCGTCTATTTAGAATTACTTTCAGTGGTGGTGGTTGAACACCTCTTCTTCCAATCCTGAACGTTATTATAACTTCAGTATTTACTGACGGGGCAATAGCTCCAATTATATCTTTGGCATTTTTCATATCAGAGTCTTGGCCATCATCATTCAGTTTATATATAATTATATTTTTTTCTTTTCGTTGGCTTTCTGAAATTTCAGTTATAATGGTTTCAGCATCATCAGAGTATTTGTTCTCCTTGATATCCTTGATTTCTTTCTGCAAACCTTTCACTAGTACAGTGAGATCCTTGATCGTCCGAGTTAATTCGCGACAATTGGCACACTCTGTACCCGGTGCGATAACGGGTTCCCCGCCCATGAGTTGTTTGCAATCCTCGCATTTATAAAATGTCCCTTCCATGTTAGTGAACGTAGCACTTTGTTCTTTAGAAATTCCAAGGCATTTGTAGTGAAAAAGTTTAGAATAAAAACTATATTGTAGGCTTGGCGCTCTATCATTTGTAGTTTTTGTGCATTTGTCACATTTCGTTGACATATTTTCACTCAAAATCGAAAAACAACAATGAAAATAACTGGTGTTATGTGTATAGATTTTACCACTAAACTTTTGGGTTATCGTTGGTATAGTTATTTAGTATTATTTCTGTCGTATCTTTCAAATGAGTACGGAACAATTTCTCACACGTCTACACTCACTCATATTTCAGTTAATACCCAATTCATTCGAACTGAGTGCTATTTGAATCAGTGCACTTTTGCCAATGTAATACAAGTCGATTCAATGAAGTCGACGAACGTCGTTTCTGCCTAGTCTTAATTGTCGAAAGTTCTACCGGTTAGAAACAAGTGCTTGAAAGGATGATAGTCGGTTGGCGAGAGGTCTGGGGAGTATGGTGAGTGAGAAAACTCGTTTAATTATTGGACGGTGATTTGTGAAACGTGCGGACTGACATCATCGTGGAACAGGATTGGACCTCTACTGTTGACCAGTATCGGTTGATGCTGACGCAATTTTCGTTACATTTCATCACAATATGACTGTGGTATGGTAGTTTGGCCCGGTTGCAAGAAGTTATGGTGAATCACACTAGCCCCTGACCACCATACAGTAACCATAGTCTTCTTTTTACGGGTTTCCGCTTTTGGGACGTGCCTCAGTGGCTCATCGGTGTCCAACCTGAACGTCTCTTGTCGTAGAGGATCTAATTTTCAATACACGTGACGATTCAAAAAAAGTTTGTTTGCGCAGAAGTATAGAATAACATACCTCTAACCGTGACCATTTCTGTCGATCGTTAAAATCGTGTGGCATCCACTTTTCGAGCTTCTTTACCTTTCAATACATTTCAAACCATCAAAAACCGCAAACTGGGCTGACGCCCAGTTCTTCCGATATCTCACGAACCGTTTGTGATGAGTCAGTCTTCACTAGGGTCTTGATCGGAATTAGTGTAGGTCGACCTCTTCGAAGCTCATCTTCGAGGCTCATCTTCGAGGCTAAAATCTTCTGAATGGAAATTCGCAAACCAATGTTGAACATGAAGAGGGCCGTTGCACTTATTGCCCTGGCCGAAAGCCTTTCAACTGAGCATCTTTCCTCTATCTACTACCACTGTCAAGGGAACCCCTACTCCTCCTCCTGCGCCCTCGATCATGACTTTGACAACCAGGAGGACGAATTAGCGGGGAAGAAGACCCTTTTTCTTTATTTCCCCAAAAAACAACATGAATTAAATTTCACTAATGATACATTTTCAAGTTAACTTATCTAATATCCTATCTAACACTATACTTCTTAAAAAGCTACATTCCTAAAGAAAATTCCCAAAATCAAAATACAACTATGTGACTATTGATTTTTTTTTCACGAGCAGTTAACCAAAATGAAATAAATACAATAATAACATAACTAAAACCTATGAAGGAATCAGGAATTGATCTAATAACGTGATCTTATAACATTAGCTGCAGTAATCAATAAATGCATTCAACAAGGAATTTTTCCCGCAGTATTCAAAGAAACAATTGTGTATACAAAAATGGAGATAGAGAAGTATTTGTCACCTACAAGCCTATTTCAGTAATAACAAACTTTTCAGAGATATTCGAAAAATAAGCAATTGATTTCATTTCTTGATAAATTTGGATTAATTTAAAAAAAACAACATGGTTTCATAGAAGGTGCTTCCACCCAAGACGCGATACTAAAATTGACCTCCAAAATGTATTCAGCTTTGGATTAAATGATTTACTTGAAGTCAATACCAAAAGAGAAATAATCACGTATGCAATCACGTACAGCAATCTTTTACTCAGCCCAAGAATGGAACACTTTGAAAGAACTAGTAGAAAGAGACCTGTATGAAATTAAATCATGGTTTCAGAGTGATTGCTGACCATAAACCCTAGAAAAACATTATTTCTTCCACTATTCAACAATAAATCCACTTTGGCGTCCTTCACTACTTTAAAAATTTCTTATGATTTTTCAATAGAATCTACATTAGAATTCGAATATCTAGGTGTGATTATTAACAGTCACCTCAAATGGAATAAACATGTCGCTTATGTGATCAAAAAACTACATTTTTTAATTTACAAACTGAAAAACTTCAGATATATTTTGAAAAATCCAACTGAAAACAAAGTATCACGCATTAGTGGAATCGCATACAGCTTATTGAATAGTAGCTATCATTAATAATTCAGTAATAGTACAGAAAAATATTATCAAAATTTCATTCTGTAAAACAATCCGATACTCATCAGACTTTCTTTACTCTGAAACTGAAATCTTAGACCCGAGACAGCTATTTTCTTTCAATTTGAAAGTTGAACAGCATAAAACTAAATCTACTCTGATAACTAATGAACACCACTTTAACACAAGGTAGAAACACAATATTTACTTGCTTTCTTTAGCTTTAAAGTCTATGGGGTAGAAGAATTTTAAATTTTTGAGCCCGAAACTCTACGGGCACCTTCCGCAATATATCACAGAAGTTAATAATATCTAACAATTTTAAAATAAGTTGAAAGGTTATATCAAGTCAACCTCGAGGGTTGATATACATCTACAAGTCGAAAACCCCTTCATGATATTGTACTTCGTTTAACAGTTAAGTCTCTTCTGATTATAAACCCATTTCATGATATATATTTTCTCAGATATATTGTTTTGTCTATGCATATATCAATATGTGAAAATTTCTCTCTAAAACACTAGTTATATTTTTTATTTGTACATCAAGTGTATGTTTTTTTTGTATTTTTTAATGTATACTTTAAATTTATTTTCATGCATCATTTCTAGAAATTTTGAATAATACTTATGTATCATATCTACTATTTATACTTATTGCCTTGCGTCTTTTCAACGTATACAAGAATTTGATTTCTTACAGGTTTCCCCACTTTGTTGTACTTTATTTAGGTAAGCTTATGATACTTCTATGTTGTAACGGTTTTTTGTGCAATAAAATTATTATTATTATTAATTGAAACGTTATTCTTCTTAAATATCTAGAAACAAAATACAACAAAAACTAACTGCAGACCTTATCCTTCCACAATGCTCTTATTTTCATTATTTTTTTTTTTTATAATATCTTTCACCCCTTTTTGACCCCAACATTATGTTCAACGAACTCAAACAATTTTAGATCCTTCCAAATCAGGCAAATCTATCTTCTCTGAATATTCTATTCAACTTTCCTTGTCCCATTACCCAACTTGCCAGGTCTGGATAGCCTGACCAGGCTCTCAGGTTCCTATATACTCCACTCAGCTGTAAGCATCAGCTGATTTTTTTCTTTCTCTCATTCGTTACTTACCACGTTCTCTGACCATTCATTTACGAATCTTATCCAATATTCCCTCCTTCCATTCTCTCCCCTTTTTCTCTTTCCGTACGTTCCTTCCATTCACACCACCCAGTCCTGTCCGTGATCTGCCAACGTCGAAAAGTATGTTTGTTCATTAACACTACCAACACCAAAAGCCTGTTTACTTTGTCAGGCAGTTTTGACAGCGTTTCGGTGGAAATATCATATTATATACCTAGTAATAAGTTGAAAAGTGTCAAAAACTTAAAATTTGGAAAAAATAAACTACATCATTACAGAACAAAATTCTCTACCGATACGACACAGTAGAATAAATATTTATTGAAATATGGAGCTACAAAAACACATGGAAATGGACAAAATTTTTGAAACAATCTATTTCACCTTATCCTCAGAATATTAGAAAGTTGTTCGATCCATGTAGATATAAATAGATAGTTTGCAAGAGAGGAAGTTTAAAGTTATCAGTGTCGCAAAGTGCGGAATGCGAAATAAGCGAGTAAGAAAAGTCTACTTCATTCCGGTCTTCGAATATTGTGTTCAGTAGTTTGAAGTTCAATAATTAGAACAATAATTAAATACATTTGTGTTCCGGTTATACTTAGGGTCTTTCATCCAGGAACTCAAGGAAATATCTACCAAGATAAATTAGAAGAAAACAAATTGTTTGAGTGGTGACTAAAGCATTGAAGCATTCAAAAAAATTACTGCAAAAAACATTATTTGCTAAAGAAATCATGAGTGGTTGGTGGGTGTTTATGAACTGGCATATTAAATTGTAACAAATCAATAAATTGATGGATGTAGTCGTTACTACGTGGTAGGAGATCATAATGAAAAGAGAAATGAAAATTTATTATTTTTTACCACTTTTAATTGTAACTAACGTTACTGCAGTTTCGTCCTATATGGACATTTTCAAACTTATACAATAAACTCAGGGTTTATTGACATTTTCAAACTTATACAATGAATTCAGAATTTGTTGTATAAGTTTGAAAATGTCCATATAGGACAAAACTGCAGTAACGTTAGTTACAATAAAAAGTGGTAAAAACAAAGAAATTTTCATTTCTCTTTTCATTGTAACAAATCAATTTCCTAGATTCACATTGGATTTGAATCGCTGGAGATTAAACCCATTTAGAAAAACGTTTTCAGGAATTTAATTCCACATAAATGCCATTTTACTAATGAGGGAGTTCTTAACCAGTGGAGTTCGTGGTGTACTGAGTTGAACCTCATGAGCAGCCACAGTTCTTTGCGAAATTTGGATATGTACCGCTCTTGGTGGAATGAAATGTGCCAATTCACTTGAACACTTCCCGTGAATAGAGATAAATCTCTAACATTTCTTCGATGTTCCAGGCTTTAAAGTTTGCACGTGATGTTCGCGTCTCCAATCAGGCAGATGGCTCTTTTCTAGATGGAATCCAGCAACTTTAGAGTATGTTTGGGGCAGGTCTCCATACATAAGAACAATACTCCAAAGAAGGTCTGATCTAAACTTTATGAAGCATCAAAAGTTGCTGAGGAGTTTACAGTTTTCTGGCTCGGAACAGTGAAATATTTATTCGAACTTTAATTAATCAGACACATTTCCACCTATCTAGTGACAGACGAATCTCGCGAGGAACGAATTCTTTGGCATTCGGTAACTATCTATTCGAAGATCTGTTTTTTATCTCTTCATAAATTTGGATTTTTGGGAGTTGAAAATGTCTGGTTATTGAACCAAATACGAAATGATGAATTTTCATTTCATTTGTATATATATTGTATAAATGATGTATTGATAGGTTACACTCAACGTTAGTTACTAACTAATCATTTATTATTAACAATTCAAGTTGAAATGAGTATAATCTCAAATGTGATTAATGTGGCTGGGATTCAATCAAATGAGTAGATTCAACTCATTCGTTCCATAACGTCGTAATTTTATGTATGAATTGAGCGCTTCATCATGTGATGTTAGCCAGACTGATGCTGAATAAGTAATAAGGCAAATGTCTCATTCCGAAACTTCGAATGTTCACTATTGAGTACGGCCGTGTTTCATGTAAGTGAAATTTTACTTCTTTTGTTGACTATATTCTGTAACAATCCTGTGAATGAAATCAGATACTATCTCATATCGAATGTTTAGAGTACAAACTGAATAGGAAACGTGTTTTTGTATAATTCAATTATCAATTGTAAGTAGTTGCTTTCAAAGTATTTTTTCTTTCATGCAATCCAATATATATATGACAGTAGTTGTTTCAAGAGGGGTTTTTCTGGTTTGTCTGAAAGTTACTTCTTTGCAACTTCACATCTTTGTATAGAGTTTACTTCCTTTCTTTGGAAGATTTTCATATTTTTGTATTATTATTATTATTATAATTATTATTTATTGTATTTCATGTGTTTGTATTTTTTCACGAATCATGAATTTATTATAATCTGTAGTATTCGTATGACGTAAATAAAATTAAAAGAAGGTCTGAACAGTGGAATTAGATTTCTTAACCGAGAAATCCTCGTGAAATCCCACTTAGCTGTCATCAGTGTGAAAAATGCTCCTTTCTGGTTTATTTTTTTATTTTTTAATTAATTTTGGCAGCTGCTGTCACCAGATGCGGATTTCTCAATATCAAATTCTGGATGTCAGGCAATTCCGAAAGAAACTTGAATTCGGCCTCCTGCACGAAGAGGAGGTCTTTTTGAAACCTCTGTTTTTCTTTTTGGTATACATCCTTATAGTTTTCTCTCACTATATGATTCTAGAACGATGCCGAATATGCTCTAACTGAATATTAGTCTTAGAAAAAATACTTTTCACTTACTATTCTCGATATATTGACTAACAACTTTCTAATCTTTTTTTTTCAACTTCATCTTACTCTACGAGGATTGTATTTTTCTCAGTCCAAGAGAACATAAAATCTCGATGTTTCAAATATAAAGTATAATGAGTAAAACAACAACTCCATGAACCAACAAAAGAAATAACAACGTGTATAATCTTTTTAAAAAATGGGAAATTCCATAGAATAAATGAAAATAGAACAAAGAAAATGCCGCCAATTTGACTATGCTATTTAATATTGATTTAACCTCTTAAACAACTACAAACTAAACAGTACAAATCACTTCCAGTTTTACTTTTATATTAGACAGAGTGGTGTATAACCACTTAATTTGCTTCAATTTTTAATTGAAATCTGAAGTCCCGCTAAACAAACCACACTAGGAATCCAACAATATATAATCTCTTTGCGAATAGGAAGTTCATGGTCAACCATATCAGGTTTCGTTGACCCGGTGTGTCTTCAACACCAACACTTTTATTTATTACTACCCAATATCGGCTTACAACTCAATTTCGATACCGGTTTTCCTTACATTTCGCACCCCGCGCTCAGAAACAAAATATTCCCTCTGAGGAATGACACCATCCACGGGCTCTCGTGTTCGACCTTCTTCTTGGCCCTCGCAAGACTCCCCTGAACCTACCTTCTCTGCCTCTTTCAAAACGTCAGGAAGAAATCAAGGGTGATTCACCCTACCCCGGTTATAACAGTTGCCCACGTGTGATGGAGGTAACCAGAAAACCCTTTTTCGCTGACTTGACAACACTCACGAGGCTGGGATACTGTTGGGCCATATTTACATTCTGAGCAGTTTTCAACTACGTGACAAATATATCTCACTGTGCATCTTTTGAAAACACGCCGATGAATAGTGTTTATATAAACACTCTCGGTCTTGCTATAATTTTACATTGTATGGGAGACTGATTCCACATTTAAAAAATTCTGCTTTGAAGAAATATGTCTCGCCCCGAAGTTAAACTGTATATTATCAAACTTAGCTTTCGCTAGGTATCATATATTCAAGCACATATTTAACAACTTCTTTGACTTCTGATTTGTTTACAGACTGCAAATAATAGAATAAAAAGGAACTGTTTTCATTAATAGTACTTTGATATTCATATCACTTCCATTGTCATTGTCATTGAACACGTACTAATTCCGACACAAAGATACTTCAAACCATTTCAATAGAAAAGTAACTTCCACACGTTCCCTTAATGTGTCTGTACCCGTTTTACGAACCTTTAGACCCTTAAAACGTGACCCTACAAGCAAAACATTTTGTAATCTCCCGATTCGTTGTCACGAAGGATTGCAGGCGATACATTCAAAGGGTTTTACCCAGGTTATGTTGGAATATACACCCCTGCGGTTTCATAACTTTTTCATCAAATCAAAATGAACTCTCACTGAAATGGATTTTCTATAGAAAATGTTGAGTTACGACAAAATGGAATGTTTCTCAGAATGCTGAGAGCATTATTAATTACGTTGGTTTATGAAAAGATGGAAAGGAAATTAATTTTATCTCGTTATTGCAAATATATACTTTTAGAAGACGCATTCCTGTAAGACACTGTAACAAAGTATCAAGAAAAAGACAATTGAGAAATTGATCAGGCTATCGCTAAAAAGGTTCATCAGCGTCTAAGGTTTAATAAAAAATATATGTGGTTGGTAACGGTACTCCTTACAACACCTCCTTAGCAAATGTCAAGTTGACGCTTAAAAAATAATAATGCTTTCTGATGTCAGAAACTGGCCTCCAGAAAACAGATTAACTGATCAGCTTGTCACTTCAAAATAAATCGTCGGCTGGATAGATCGTAAAATACTTGACAGTATTGTGAATGGAACGAAAATATATCATACTGTTGACAAATGTCCTCTATGATTTTGTGGTGATATCTTCATTACAAAATCAGGTAACGATAATATCGAGGACCTCTTGATGAAGAAGTGTCCTTGAAATTGGAAAGTTATGATCTATTTTCGAGAATAGGTGATTCAATGAAACAACCTAAAGGACACGCAAATAGAGCATCATGGTTGTTATTGTTGAGAATATCTTATGGATCTGATATTTTTCTTGTCGTTTCTTGAGCAAATATTAAAAAACCTCACCTCAGATCCGCTAATCTAAACGGTCCAGCTTAAGCCGAAGAAAAGTTTAAATGTAAATACCATCAAACTCTTAACTCAACTATCGTTTTTATAAACAACTTGGCCAGCAGACACTGAAAATGCGAGTTGAACTTTTTTCCTTGCATAAATATTCATGAATTTGGAAATCTTATGAAACTTTTTACTCTCACGCCTTAGAGTTAATCAAAAATACAGCGGGCCATAAAGAACACTTATTTAATAAACTTCCTATGAAAGTTGATACGGCGCGAAGCTATGGTGAAGTTCTAAAAAGTATGGAGCAGCTAAAATCCGTAACAGAAGTGATAAGTGTCTGCATGGAAAGAGAACTTTCCTATGTAAAGTTTTATGAGACGTGGAAGATTGTTTGGCGTTATTTTATACATGAACTTCTGACCTGACCCGAACCGTGCTTTGAAAATTGATATTGCCTACAGGGTACTCGTTTTATAGGTATTCTGAGCAGGAAAGTTTCGAAACTTTCTGAAGAAAAATTGTAGAAAATCATATTTCATCCAGTATGACTATGAGGCATTATTCAAGATATGAAATTTTAGTCATGTGAAAACTGGCTGCGCGAAACCTTTTTTTTGGCAAAAGGTTCTTCACAAAAAATTAGAAGTAGATGGATGATTCCTGACAAACACCAGCATTGAGTAAATGGATCTGGGAGAGAACCATCAAAGGTTATTAGTGAGGAAATCTGGGAAATCAATGTGAAATCTGGAAAACCATGAGCAAATTCTGACAAATTGCATATGAGACACAGAAAAGGTTTTAGAAATATCAAACGCAACACCTCGAGATTCATAGCGCTCTATAGTCTAATCAATACGTTCAAAACATGAAAAATAGAGATCTAAAAATATGAGTGATAGCTCATTCGATTCGGAATCACCTCTAGAAAAATATTTTCAAAGGATTTTGGTGCAGATGAAAAATTTCACTTGTTATTAACAAAATAGAATGAAAAAAATGGTATTTACTTTTTCGTTAAAAACTCAAAAAATAATAATATTTTAGCGATTTTCAAAAAAGCTCGTTAAAGAGGAGGAAATTTCCGATAAAAAAGTCCGGCCTCCCGAAACTCTATCTCCATTATTTATAATTTTGATTTGACGTTGAATATAGGGTTCTGCGCGGCTAGTTACGGCATGCGCGCTCTGCCGCTGAAGAGAATTTATCAAATGAATCAATTTTTATAACATAAAATGTAATTTTGAAAACTTGAAAAAAATTTAGTATCTTCTTTACATTTGAATCAATCGAGTCCCGTAGAAAAAAAGTTTCATCACCATTTTTCAAAAAGTTATTCAATTGTTACTAAAAATTTTTTCCCAATCTCCGTTGGCATAAATAATGGGATAAAAGGTATAAATAACCGGCCTATAAATTTTAAACTTCTTGGAGCCCTTTTGGTATTTATACTTCATACGATTCTGCGATAAAAGTTCATAAAAATTTATTAATTTGTCAATTATGATTTTTTATAACTATTGCAAAATGAAATATATAAAAATTGTTGATAATTTTTTTTAAATTGATATTCAGCTCTGTCTGTTTTCACATCAAACAATGGCAGTTATTAACATAGGATATGAATTTTTCACGTCATTTGTTTATTAAATTGTTTCAAACAAATAGCGAAATTCAATATATTTGAAAAATTTTATGATTATGGTTGATTTTTTTTCAATTAAAATTTTTTAAATCGATTTTTTTATATTTCGATTGTTTAAATAATTAGTTGAGAAAAAATTTTGCTTTCAAAAATCATAATTCACACTTTTAAATAGTTTGGATTTTTTTTATTTGTTATTTAATTGTTTATTAGTTTAACAATTTGTTAAATACAAATATTAACCAACCTTATTTTTTTTCTGAAGCAGAAAAAATTATAAAAACATCTATATATAAAAAAGTTCCATATTTTTCTCTTCTATTTACTATGATATAATTTTTTATGGCACTTTTTTATATATAGCTGTTTTTATAATTTTTTTCTGCTTCAGAAAAAAATATAACGTTGGTCAATATTTGTTCATAGCAAATTGTTAAACTAATAAACAATTGAATAATAAACAAAGAATGTTTTTTCCAAACTATTTAAAGTGTGAATTATAATATTTAAAAGCAAAATTATTTCTTAAATCATTATTTTAACAATCGAAATATAAAAAAATCGATTTGACAATCGAAATATAAAAAAATCTATTCTAAACAATTGCAAATTGAAATTAACAAACAAAAATTCCAATCATAATTATCTCTAGACAACAAAATAGCAAAAACAAATTTTCAAAAATATTGAATTTTTCTATTTGTTTAAAACAATTCAATAAACAAATTACGTAAAAAAATGCACATCCTATGATAATAACTGCCATTGTTTAATGTGAAAACAGACATAGCTAAATATCAATTGAAAAAAATTATCAACAATTTTTAGATATTTCATTTTGCAATGGTTATGAAAAATCATAATTAACAAATTGATAGATTTTCATGAACTCTTATTGCAGGATCGTTTGAAGTATATATATCAAAAGGGCTCCACGAAGTTTGAAATCCATAGGTCAATTATTTTTACCTTTTATCCCATTATTTATGCCAACGGAGATTGGGGAAAAATTTGTTAGTTAACAATTGAATAACTTTCTGAAAAATGGTGATAAAACTTTTTTCAACTTTCAACTTCAACTTCAACTTTTTGAAATGACATTTTATGTTATAAAAAAATTATTTCTTTTAATAAACTCTCTTTAGTGGCAGCGCGCGTATGCCGCCGTAACAGCCGTGCGGAACCCTTTTTTCAACGTCAAATTAAAATTATGAATTATGGAGATAGAGTTCCGGGAGTCGGTACTTTTTTATCGGAAATTTACTCCTCTTTAATAACCTCTTTTCAAAATTGTTTAAATATCAATATTTTTTGAGTTATTAACGAAAAAATAAATACCATTTCTTAAATCTTATTTTGTTAATAACAATTGCAATTTTTCACCTGCACCAAAATCCTTCAAAAACATTTTTTTAGAGGTGATTCCGAATCGAATGAGCTATCGCCCATATTTTTACGACCTTTATCTCTATTTTTCATGTTTTTGAACTTGTTGATTACACTTTATAAATATTGTAATGTCATAATAGAAGCAACGTCAGAAATATCTATCAAAGTGTTATTTATAACGTCATGAGTGAGAATAACGAATATTTCTCATCAAAGTCGCAGTGCAGTTCAATTCACTGCAGATGAAGTAGAAATCTCATGAGAGGAGGTTATTATTTTCGCAGATCTTCTATTTTGGCCAAAGGTTTAAAATCTATCTGGCCAGTAATTTGACGTTGATAATTGGAATTTTCCGAAATTCATAATTTTGTGATGGAATTGGCAGATACTTGATGACAATTTATAAGGTACTATGTTTTGTTGTTTGAACTGTTCAGAAAAAATCTCACAATAAAGTGTTACTTGGATGAATTCCAATTCAATCCATACCACGAGTTGATGGTTCAAGTAAGAGTGAAAGCAAATATCTATCAATATCACGGTACGATATTACGAAACCAATTTTCTCAAACTAGTCTACCTTCAAAATGTAGCTGAGAAAAAAGAAGAGAAAATCTTTGATTCATGAATGTGAATTTTATAGCCAAAGATGTGTCAAAAGTATGAGTATGTTCAATGTGCACACTAATGAATGCAAATGAGATGATTTCAATTATATCCCAAATTTTCCAGTGGCAGCTTGCAGATTGTCTCATCACTTTTTTTCTTCATTTTTTTTGCACTGAATGCAAGTCGTGGCCGTAAACAAATCCGAGAATTCACTTATTCAATAATGAATTCAAATCATCAAACAGTATATCTGTCGGTGTCATCGAAAATGTAGAAATGACACACGCAAATATCTTTCAGTATTGAAATATTATCTCAATCGTATTGAATTCAGAGAACCAATCATTCATTTCTTACTCCATATCATTATTTTTCTCAAGATATGTCGCTTCGTATAGGAAAATTCATTATACCCAGAACGGATATGGAAAGGATTTCTCGTTATATGACGGAACAGATGAATTCATCTTATAGAATATTCCATTTATTTGTAAAGGAGTATTGTAGTAGAAATAATGTGGATTGTATGGAAAATACCTTAGTCATCTCACCTGATTACATTCAAAGCAATTCTGTTTTTGAAAAGGTTCACAGGACATCATTTGCGACTGATTATTTTTCGTAAGAAACGAGTATCAGTAGTTACTTATTCTACGAAATTCAGACTGGTTGGCCGTAGTTGAATATAATTTGCAGAACTAAAAGTTTCGTCTACTACTCTCTAAATTTTAGCAACGACTGATCGAGTCGTTGGCTTATCTTTGCAATACAATACAATAATCATGTAAGATCACATGTGACACAGGACAAGTTAATAAAAGCAGTGAAGAGGTCTTATATTCACAAATATTATCAGTCATGAAAACATCAGTCATAAAAACAAAGATTGACAAGAACATTTTTTAGTATTTAAAAACAAGTGTTGGCAAACTCTTCATCTTCTGTGAGAGGAAATTGCACAAGTACAAACCAAAAGTATTTGGTGATTTTTTGGAAGATTCCAGGTGCCTGAAGGGTACCTGTAAGTTCTCTTTTTCCTAGTATCATGAGTATGCTTGTTACAGTTCCTTTTGAAGGTATTTTGATTACAAAAGACATATGTCAACAGTTCAATAATTGATATGCCACTGACTATTAATATTTTATGTTCTTTAAAAATGTTTCGATATGAGTAGTCAGGTGGACAGCCCATGAGACATCATAGGATACGCTTCTGACAAAGGACACTATGTGCAGCTGAAGTGTTTTCCCATACAATAATTCCATAAGAAATTCTGGAATAAATTTCAGCATGGTGAATTTAATGAATCTTTTAGATTTCTCAATTGATAATATTTAGAGAGAGTGTGGAATCAAAGAATACTTCTAGAAATTTAACATTGTATTGTATCAATGGTTTAATCAATTAAATTGACGTTTAGTGTCGGTATGTTTGAGTTTTGATGAGTATGAAATGTTGTTTATTAGGTTTTACTAGCGTTTAGTAATAATGGTCTATCAGAAGACCAACGAGATAATTTGTTGACTGACCTCATAATTTTTCTTTGTAATGAGTCACAATTTTTTATCTTTAATCAGTGGAGTCATCTGCATATAATGTGGTAAAAGTATCCGATGAAATCAAGTGCAAGTCATTTATATATAAGATAAACAATACAGGGCCCAATACAGATCCTTGTGGAACTCCTATTGCATTAATGTCTGTTGATCAGAAAAGACATTTTTCAGATTCGCATATCGTTACTCGTTGACCTCTATCTTTCAAATACGAGTTGAACCAGTCATATCTGTCTCTGAATCCGTATTTGTATAAAATGTTTAGTACTTAGTGTGCCATGCTGAACACAGTCAAAAGCACGACTGAAGTCACAAAAGATTCCTGTCGGGCTCTTACCTTTTTCAATGGCTTCAATAATTTCTTCATAGAACGATGTTATCGCAGTCATTGTATATAGAGTGTTTCGTGCGAAACCATGTTGATTATCACTAATTATTTGGTACTTGCTTAAAAAGGTGATCAATTATTTTCGATGAAACATCAGAAGGTACTGATAGTAGTCTATAGTTTTCGATGTTGTCTGAGCATCCTTTCTTCAAAATTTGAATAACTACGGAAGTTTTCAATGTAGACGGAAACTTTTCTTCTGTAAAAGATGACAATATTATATGCATTAATAGTGCAAGTATGTGGGGTCTTATTTTTTTAATGACAGTTCCAGAGATTCCATCAAAGCCATAGGTTTATTTTCATCTTATTTTAATTATTTCAAGAACATCATTTTCCGTTACGTGGGCAATACACATGCTCTTAGTTTGATAATCATTATTAGGATATTGAATAATTATATCAGGATTATAAATGTTGTTTACGGTGTCTTTTGGAATAGTCATTGAACATTTTTGCTATTTTTGAGGGTTCATCCAGTATTTCATTACCGTCTTTTATTTTCATGTGTGTCATAGTTTTTATTTTACCTTTTAATTCATTTATAACTTGCCACGTAGCATTATTTTTGTTTGTTGAGTTAATTATTTTATTGTAATTAAATTGACTTTTTGTGCTTTTGACAAGTGATCTCAGTTGTATTCTAGCTTCTCCATAAATATTTTCAGACGGGGGGTAGTTTTTTAGCACATATAATTTTTTTTGATTTTCTGAAGATTCTTTCACCTCGTTAATGACCCATAGTTTGTCAAATTTGTTTCGAACTTTTTCGTTTTTTATAGTTAAAGTAGTGCATCGATGTATTGTTAAATATGTTGAATCTGGACTTTGTTCCTTCAGCTGAGTGTAGTCAACGTCTGCACCACTGAAGATGTCTGCCACAGTCGCTGGCGAAACGTTTGGTACTATGGTCTTTCGACCATAGCCTACCGATACAAATTATGTTCTTTCTTATCGTGACTACCGCCATGAAAGCTTTCATTCTCATTCTATTCATGATATTGGGTTGTTTCAAACGTTTTGTCCGTTTTTGTGAGTATACTTCAAACTATAATATCTCAGTGAATACAATTTGTGAAACGTGTGAACGAGCGTTGTCGTGGCGAAGGATGGGTCCTCTTTTGTTGACCAGTACCGGCGGTGCTGACGCAATTTCCGGAACACTTCGTCAATTTCTTTACAGTTGGTCTACACTCAAGTTTTCAAATCCTCGTCCTGGATTACTGTAGGTCGACCACTTCCGGGCTCATTTTCGAAGCTGAAATCTCCAGAACGAAAATTTTCAAATGAACGTCGAACAGTTTATGTTTGTTAATTGACAAAATTTGGAAAAAATTAACACCATCAATGAATACAGCATAAAATTCTCTCTCTCTCTCTCTCTCTCTCTCTCTCTTTCCCACTCTTTCTCTCTCTAGATTTATTGGACGTTACTTTCTCTTGGCGCATTTGTTCATCCTCTACCTTTCAGAATTGACAGGAGCTTGGTCGGGGAGGCGCAACGATCATACTCGAAGCAATGCTGCTACCCCTTTCTTATCAAAATTTTTATCATGAAAACACTTAATATTTTTTTTTGAGTCGGCTCCTGCTCAGGAGACCTTTGACTTTTTACACATATTACCAAAGATAGAATGAAAAAAATCAGATATATATATATATATATATATATATATATATATATATATATATATTGATTGAT
>WOGP01001532.1:0-18792 GCA_015342065.1 Leptinotarsa undecemlineata | reverse complement strand
AGTGACGATAAATTAATTGTAGTGCATATAAATTAGTTGTATTAGTGAAGTATTGTTAAAAATAAATTAGTTTAAGACAGTTAATTCTTTAATTCGTTACAGTATCTAATGTCTGATGTCTTCAAAATAGTTATTTATTTTATTCCTTTGCTTCCTATAGATACTTCATCCCTTATATACATACATATTCATTTATAATGGGTTGTTACAAAAAGGTATTAAAGTTATGAAAATTAACCGCGAATGATATATCGTTTTTTTGGCGAAATTTGGTATATATTTGAAAATATCGTTTATTGACAAAAAAAAATCATAGTTTTTGGGTAAGAAAGGTTTTGGGTTTGTAATTTCCCATCAGATTTCTATGTAAGTGAAATTTTATACTGTTCCAGACACGAATTTTTGTAGCTTTCCTTCAAATGATATCTGATTCAATTCCATGACGAATGTTCGTAGCAGAAACTTAGGAGGAAGAACTCCTTCTGATTGAAAACATATTATAGTATTATTGGAGGGTAAACAAACGTAATAAAGACAAACACATATTCGTAGTTTTGTGGGAAGTAGTTATCGATCAGTATCTACGATATGCTCACCTCTAACCTGCAAATTCCTGAACCGAAAGGCTGCACGACGAGCTGGTCTTGGGCTAGGAAGGGCGTCCCATGGAAAGCGGTGCCCCGGAGGACAACCGTCACGCTGGTGGGTTGCGACGTCCCCTGCACGCCGACCGCGCAGTGGTACTCGCTGTTGGGCCTGATGACCCTCGGCCCCACCACGTTATAGTACCTACGCAAAGAAAATTTTGAATAGACGCGTGGGATTCGGATCGAGGGCATAGTTGTTCTGTTTCCCGATTGCAAAAAATAATGAACGCTCATTATAAATGCAAAATACTAACATAGTGTTCAAACAAAATTTTGTAATTTCGTTATGATTTGCCACAGCCGGTATAGGCGGGTTTATAATACTTCAATGCGAATGTTCCATAGTTTTGTTATTCACCGTATACACATGACTATCAAAAGTCTTCAGCAATTTTTTTTAATCATACAAAATTGAATGTTTGAAATTAATACCTACTATACATTTTCACTTTTTAATCGTTTCAATAATATAAACCAATGGAACAGCAACTTGAAAATGATTAATTACTCCGCTGCTCAAAGAAATATACTATAAAACAAATGAACCGACTCCGTGATCATCAAGAAAATACTGAGTATCAAGTTAAAAATATCATACCGCTTGGGAATTAATGAACGCCAGGTCATTTTCATGCTCATCCACAGATTTTCTGTCAGAATAACAGTACCTAGATTGAATTTTAATTCTCAAACAGTAGAAACGTAGCTCAAGAGCCAAATCAGGAGAATTACTGCAAAAACAGACCTGGCAACACTGAACACGGCGGTCATCTCGTGCGATTGCTTCTTCATCTACAATAGATTGATTGGAAATATTCCACAGTCTAATAGTATTTCGTCTTCGTTGTGAAAAATTCGATTTTCTCGCTCGCGGTATTTGTATATATTAGATTTATCGGCAGAAAACTGAAAACATACTTTTTCAATTGGGTCTGTTGTTTTTTATGTCTCAATCGAGACATAAAAATGAATCCCAAACATCTCTACACCAATTATTATATTTGTCTACCTATAAAAGTCATGATTTACTGCTTGTGTCACTTCGTTTCTCTCGATCAGAAAATGCTCAATTCAAAATCTCAAACACAAAACAACCGGTTTAAAGCCTTCAATCAAAAAAGAAAAAAATATTTTGGCTCGCCTTTCCAAATACGGTTGTTCTAAAGTGAAATTGTAGAATATATTTGTCGCCCACTCAAAAATTCGTTTACGTCACCGGTGGATTTGGTTTTTAATAGATACCAAATTGCTTAGAAGTGTTACGCAAAAAAGTTGGAAATAACAGACACATATATGCACGAGTGAATGCATTTATCATGTAACAGTTACCTATTATGTGGAATAATATGAATGCAATTGTGATGTAATTCAAGATTTTTCTGGCTATAACTCTAACTATATCAATTTCATGAAAGGTTCTCATATTTGTTTACACATGGAACACAATTCTTTAACATGAATGTTCTATTTTCATTTTTTGGAACTCCTGAGAGACTTACATTTGATTTAAATGACTATATTGATTATATTGTTTTAGAAAAGCATTCTCAGAAATGTTTGCCCTCTGGAGGCCGTGTTTGGTTAGCACTTTCCATGAAAGTTTCTTTAAAAGTAAGACAAGTTGTAGGCTAGCAAAGTTGCTTGTGATATTTGGGTCTTGTCACGTGGATGATCAATGGTCAGTGTTTCCAAATTATACTTATCAAGTATGAAATTAGAAAATTTAATAAGAATGCTAAGTTATACAAAGAAAACAAATTATCGCAACCTGCTATGTTGGAACTATTGGCCAAAAAAAATCAATGGACGGGTGCTTCTGAAAATGTGTTTATAATAGTGCTTTTTAATAGATATTATAGAAGTTTTATTTTTTATTAAGTACGTGGGAGTATGGAAAACCACGCAACTGAATTGGAACGTAAGATTACATCTCATTCCATAATTCTGAATGAAAAGAAGTTTCGTTTCTCACGTACCGTCTCGATCTCTCTGTGAGTGAGAGTAAAATGTTTTACCATTGTTATGAATTCATTTTGAAATTTTATCGCAACTTTCTCTTTGTTTACTTATACAACATTCTGGGAAAGGAGCCAAGACACTAATAATGCGTTGAAAATTTCGTGGCAGATGTGAATTTTAATTGAACAATTAACATAATGATAATAAATGTTCAGCTTGCGCTGTTTTACAATTCTTAAAAAATAAACAATTTTTTGAATAGTTAAAAAGGAACATTGAAAGATATCACTGAACACAACATAACAAAAATATTGAATAGATAAAGTATAACATTCAACTAATAGCTATATTATAAGGGATTCAAAAACCAATAGGAAAACAGCGAAGAAACATTTCTCCACTTCAAGAAAATCTAACTAATCGATGTAAAATAAAGTTTCAGCTTCTTTTCGAAATTGAAAATAGAATAGTGCTCAAATACTTATATTGAGCATGTGTAACATGTATTGAACATGTGAACATGAAGAGGACAGCATGTGAAAATTAGGCCATTAAGTTGAGGAAATTGTAGAACCTTTAATCATAGCATTTGACGAAGATTCATCTGATAATAACACACCATAGATATTAGTTTTAACAAGTATTTTTGATTAATAGGGCGGATCCGGCAATCTTTCTGTGGCAGATCATAACGAAATCACAAAATTTTCTTTTAGCACTCTGTTAGCCTTTTGCATTCATAATTAGTATTTTTCACTTTTTACTATTAGGAAATTACACTGTAATATATTTTTTTTTATAATTTTTTTTTCTATTATGAAAGACACTATGTGACTTGACGTCATCGATAACTCTTACAAAGGAAACAAATAAAGGAGACGATTTGAGAATAAATAGAATATTGAATGACAACAAAATTCGTCACACATAAAGTTCTAAGAAACCTACTATTTGTGCATATGTGTAATAGGTATGCAGCGTAGGATTTATCATGAACGCAACCTTGAACGACTCAAAGGACTTTTTTTATTTTCATGAATAATGCGGCCGTGACGTCATTACTTTAGAAATTCACTTTCAGCGGCAAATTGCATACTTTTGATTTTGGTCCATTTCAGAGCTATCAGGGATCATCTAGATCTAGAGAATGAGTTGAATATAGCGATAGAGTGAAACTCACCCTTGACAAGAAACGTTTGTGATAAACAACAAAAATATAAGTGCCAGAAGGTGCATCGTTGTTTTTTGCTTCGCAAATCGAACTTTACATTATCCACTCGATGTTACACTTGAGTAATTTCATCCCGCAGATCGAGTACCACACTCTCACACCTTCCGTCAGAATACGAAAACACAAACACTTGTGACACTTGTTATATCAGGAATTGTCCGGCAGTACCGCCGTGTTGCAGCTTTCTAACGTTAGTACCGACTGCAATCGGCAGTTGAATCACGTTGTGGTACTACCTTGTTTTGTCGATCTCGGACCACCCATCCCACTCGAATGTTGCGGATTTCGAAGAATCTGTAGGTCAAATACGGAACCATGGTTTAGTTATTGCCAGTAATTTGAGGTCAGTCTTAATAAGGGAAGAAGCCTTGGTTATATTGGGGAGGTTCTGTAAAGCATATCATTTTTTTTCTTTGCAGTGTGCGATTTGCCATGTATTAGAAATAATCGTGTCGAATTCCGTTCAAGTGTATCCACAGATGCGGTACTTAGTAGAAGTAAAATACAGCTTAGTGTAAGTTGCTGTAGTCTCACTGATATTTATATTACTTCAAGTACTTCTATTTATAAATTACTGGTACATTGGAAATGAAAGTACTGACATTCGGAATAAAAATTCTCTCTGAATTTCTGTTGAGACCAAGAAATCTAACGTGAGATTTTGGAATCGATTGGTAAATATCTTCACTATTAATTGTTGCCATTATTAATTATTTTTTTCAACACATTTTGAACCTCATTGCCTTAGACTTATTTAAAGATGAGGGCTGTTAGAAAACCATGAAGAAAAATCAACAAGGGCTATAGGTATTAGCTTTTTGTTTGAGAATGGATTCTGATCTATCGGAAATGACTAGCGAAGTTTTCGTCAGCATAAAAACATGATCTTTTCATTATTCACATACTCGTCCAGGTAATTTTTTAGATGAGGAAGAGTACTGGACCCAGGATAGAACCTTGTGACATACCCACGGATATATCAAGGAAGAATGTAAGTTTCGTCGAAAATGGTTTTTATTGGTATTGGTGTTTCTCACATACTGTTTTCTTTTGGAAATTCTATGTTATACATCTCACACTCTGCAATATAATTAATTATACATTTAGAATATTAGAGTATGAAAAGTATCACAGAAATGGCAATCATGAATGTAGGAAATATAATGACTATGGCTATCACATTTTTGTCAATCGAATGTGTACTCAAAATGTTTTGAATCAAACTCACTAAATAAATAAAATCGACATCTCTCTTGACGAAGACGCCATCTTTGAGATGGATAGAGAACTGAATCCTTGGATGTCAAAGACAAACTGGCTCCCTAAAGTGTTCAGTTGTGTAGTCAAGCTTCGACCACAGTAGAATAATTTTCCAATAGATGGCGCTTCAGGCTTGTTATTTAAGACCAGTTGAGTTCAGCAACGCATTTGTGATTCAGTCTAGCTCAACTGATGAGACCTAAGGCGGGTCGGAATAACAGTGTCTGGTGTTGGATCATGAATGGTTAGTATTTGGGCCCTGGTTTTCTAAAACACCCCAAATTTGCGTGTGGAATAACCAGGCATATATGACAAGACACACTATTCGATAACTGAATCGCATAATTTGTTTAGAAACGAAATGGATATTAGAGTTACAGACACAGTTACTGAAACAGCAAAAGCAACTTCTCTGAAGGTTCGAAGCCTATTTCAAAATAGAAGACAACACAGCAATCCCAACAACTTTGAACCCTTTTATTACAAGAGAATTCGATAGGAAACTTCTTTTCTGAATCATTTTACGAGAATTTTTGTCGTTTTATGGAATTGTTATATTCAACATAGTGCCATCTATTAACGAGTAGATATACTTTCCGTATGCTGCAACCAAAGAATACGGATTCCGAGACTGAAAGTGGTATGTCACCTAAAATTGATAGTACTTATCCTGACTACCAGAGAGCAATGTCATTATTTGATATGAGTATCAACAGAATTGGGTAGATGGCAGTCGCTGACAATCGGAAGAATTTGATTTCAAAGAACTTTGTTGACAGATGTATTGTTAAATAAGTGAACCTCTATTTTGTCCAAAATAAATTTTCAAAAATTACATTTTTTTTCTGAAATACTAAGATAGAACACATTGTCACTTTCTTGAAACAACAAAAGCAACTTCTCTGAAGGTTCGAAGCCTATTCATACTAGAAGACGACATAGCAATCCCAACAACTTTGAATCATTCTATTACAAGAAATTGCAATACAAAACTTCTTTTCTGAATAATTTTACGTGAATTTTTGTCGTTTTATGGAATTTTTATGATCAACATAGTGCCATCTATTGATGAGTAGATATACTTTCTGTATGCTGTAACCAAAGAATACAGACCCCTAGAGTGGAAGTGGTATTTTCATGTCACCTAAAATTGTTAGTACTTAACCTAACCACCAGAGGGCGATGGCATTATTTAATGTGAGTATCAACAGAATTGGGTAGATGGCAGTCGCTGACAACCAGAAGAATTTGATTTCAAAGAACTTCCTTGACAGATGTACGGTTAAATAAGTGAAACGCGATTATTGTCCAAAATAAATTTTCAAAATCTATCTGTTTTATCTGAAATAATAACATAGAAGACATTGTAGAATAGTTTAATGTACCAGTCCAACTGATGAAGTTATCGTGTGGCGAAACGTGAATATTATATGATCATTATCATAGATAGGTTAATAATTTTCATCAAATGATGAATCAGTGTATTCTTAATTCATACTAATTGTTTATTCGTTTATTTTTTTCACTTCTTGATATTTTCTCATACAAATATTTAATTTAAATTTGAATTTTTTTGTTCATTTCATTGTAAACTTTTTTAGACAATGTAATTAGGTTGTTTTAAAAGTTTTGTTCATTTTTATGTGTCTACTTCAACTATATCTCCCAATAGTCCCAATACCAAACCGTTATTTTCAACACTTCAACACGTGTTTCAATGACCAAAGGGAAGATTATTCTTCTTCTTAAAGATGATCGCTTGGTGATTGAAAAAGATGCAAAAAAATTAAATTTGTCAATAAATGAACAGCATCCATGTACAGAGTACAATATTCTCTGGCGATCAGTATTAATGATACAGAAGCATAAATATTTATCGAGATATTGAGCTACAAAAACACATTACATACATTGAAACGGCAAAACTTTTGAAACAATCCATTATTATTCACCAAGAAACATTGTCGACCACTCAAATGAGCAACTCTGTTCACTGGTCCTTTGCAAAGAAGTTCAGGGCACCCCATATTTTGGTTCTGAGGCGAAAGAAACAACACGAACGACAAATTGTTTATTAAAATTAATAAGTAAAACAGAAACATGAATACATAGTAATTACTTGCATTTAAATTACTTATATGTACAATAAGTTGTTGATGTTTATACTCCTGACAAAGGAGTGGAATAAACTTGGTAACATTGTATCCTCAACTTTCAACACAATGCGTCTCGGATATAAATTTGGAACACTTAGCTTTGCAAAAATTCTTACATAGTGTCACAGTGGGATTTTGCGAGACAAAGACAAAAATACACGAGTATTTTTTTTGTGTTTACCATTTATTGGGATAGAAGGTGATGGAGAGAAACATTGATATTTTTGTTTTTGTCGTCAGTAGAGTACATCTGAAAAAGTTACAAAAATGACAGCATTCGTATTTTACATACATTGAAATCTTACCCAGAATGTCTAATAACAGCTATTATAGAGGTAAAATGTAATATAACAATTATTTATGAACTGAGATTCCCTGAAAGTTCTGTTTGAATGTTTGTACTCGTGGTTTCCTGAGTCGTGTAAACAACACACACGTCGAGGTAAGCTTCTGGTACAAAGGATACAAAAATTATTTTAAATATATATAATATATAGATTTTTGTACTAATTCTTTATGTGAAGCACATTGCTTGACGTGAACTTACTTGAGGTAGATTTTGTATTTGTACTGAATATTTTCAACGATGACTCCATACAAATAGGTTAACAGGCAACAATTATTTCAATGATGTACAGTATTCGAGTGCCTTATATACAAGGTGTCTAGTTGGAGAGACGCGCAATAAAAATAATAAAATGTCATTTCCACCGCATTTCTCCAACGCAACTTGGTGATTTTTCACATTCAACGTTCATACATCCATACACGCTCCGAAAATATTGAATTATGAATGCAATCCGCTAAATATTTTCATTTTTTTGAATATGATCCGACTTCACGGAAATCTACTGGATCACCATTCAAAATTGTTGTTATGAACACCAAATGCTGAAAAGTATTAACAAACATGTCTTTGAAAATCACAATTCTTCCATCTGTAAATTAATTTATTTTTTGGAAAATGGCTTTCGGTTGGGCTGTCATTTTGATCAAATTTTCTGGTGTTACATGAAAAACTGAGATGTTTTTTCAAAAATTTATCGCAACTGAAAAATATTAACCAATTTTTTGAAAATTAAATGAAAAATCGTACAACACGTACAACAAATTTCAACGAAATTGATGATAAATGTAATCAGTGATGTAAGTTTTGGTTGTCATTATTTTCTAAAACTTTTTCATTATTATTTTCCATTTTCAATATTGCACACTGGTAAAAATAATAAAAATTATATTCAAAATTCCAATGTCTGAAGTCCCAGAATGATTTGTGAAAAATGAAAATATATCCCTATTTTCAAGAGCTGTTAAAAAAAATTGAAAATATAAAGCTAACAATACGAACATTTTGATCGTACTAAATCTGTAAAAACTGATCGTGAAACCAAAGGAATGGAATAATTGAAAGATAAGCTAGAAAAATCGTATAAAATGAAAACACTTTCCCCACCCTAGAACTAGAGCACCGACTCTCAATACATGTTTTTGTCATCTCCTGATGATGCTAATGTGGTTGGAGAAATGTTACATTTTAGACCAGAGGTTCCTATTCTACCCATCAAGTTAGAAAAATGATGAGAGTGAAAAACTTCCATTCATTGAAAATTTGATAGCGTAATGAATGAATTAAAATAATATGGTTATTCATTGTTATAAAATTTCATTTCCATTAATTTTTTTTCAGGATTTACTTGTCTCCCAACATAGTCATTTTTATCGTCTTGTCACTTCTTTGTTTTCATAATTAATTGTTTGCCTCATTTTGTTTAGATTGTTTCACATATCCATCTTCTCAGTTATTTTATTTTCAATGCCTACACAACTTTTCTATCTTCTTTAGGTTGTCAATAGTCGTTAATAAAAAAAAAAAAAAAAAAAAAAAAAACGACACCACCGAGAACGCATTTTGTTTATGTTTTTCACAAGTAGAATTGGAACCTCTGGCATAAAATGAATCTAACAAAAAACCTTTTTTAAACAAACCAGATATCTAAAATTCATCTTTTCAAAAAAACTGCATTTTGAGGAACCTGGACTTCATATATATGACAGTATACCTAAAATTGTTTTTATTCAGGCAATTCCACCAAAAACAATTTGCCATAAAAATTCCAAGGTACTTTAATCCTCAATTCAATCCAAACAAACTTCAATTGCCTATCTGGTCAGATATTCTTAATGTTATACAAAGCGTTTCAAAAGTACATTGTGAAAATTGACGTTACTCTTTGAACAGAAACATCAACAAAGGCTAATCTCTGCAAGTTCAGGAATTTTGAACTTACTTAATTATTGAGCATCTTTAACGAATTCAAGATTCCATAACTCACAGACAAGAAAAATGTTTACCACAAACATACACGGGTTGAATTTCCTCAATGTATTTAGAAAACAATCCGTATAATTTATTCTTTCTATTTATCTCTATCCACCTTGACAAATTCACACAAAGCTAATCACAGTGATGATAGAAAAATACAATTCTTCAGACGCATTTTTTTAGTCGCATTTCCTCGCGTCAGCTCGAACAAAAACTTTTCAATGATTCTAAATCACATTATGATTCTAAGTTGTAAAATGAAATATTCAACAATAAACTGTACAAAAATAAATTTTTAAATGATATCTAGCGATGCCATCGTAATTTGTCGAAATCCAGTTAAATTTTAACTGTTTCCAAAAACAATTAGAGAAGCGTTAAACTTATGAAAAAAATTACAACCTAAAGTTTTTTAAACATCGAACCCTGATGCCTCAGAATATAACATATATATTTATACCATAAATCATAATCTTATCTATCTAACAAAAATTACCCGTTTCAATGTTTGTCAAACACACAGATCATTCGTATCGATCCTGCGATACAAAAAAGAATATCACCCACAGAAATAAATATAATTACAAACAATCTCGAATGTATCGCAGAATCAATTTTTGCACAATCACTCTTAAAATTAAACATTTGAGTTACGTGAAAGTAAACACTATTTTATACTAGACCATGACTATTTGAAACCATGAAAACTAATATGAATTCCAAAAAAAAAAAATAATGAAATTAAAAACGACACTACAATTTATTGTTATAACATGGTCTATGGCAATCGTATTCATATACCTACTGCTTGGAGAAGGCTAATTATCCTTGAAAAAATGTTTATCGCATGGTAAAAAACATATTTGACACATGCCGTGTTTCAGTTATAGCAGCAACAGATCACACAATGAATCGGTAATTTAGTTGACACTGGATAATTTGAAAACAATTATTGATACACGATAGGAAACTACTTACAGATATAAATATCCTGGACCTCTTCAAACCCTGAATGGCCAACATTTAAATTATCCATTTATTTATATAATGAAGCATCCATCGTTTTCAATAAGGTAACTTTAAAATCACCAACAGCACAAAAATATAAGAACATTGGCTTTTAAGGTCAGTCACGATTAAAAAACAAAATCGGGGCAATTATGCCGTGGTCAATTCTAGTACCTAACATTCAATCTGCTACTGCCGCAGACTTCTTCAGTGGTATGTGCGTAGACTGCGAAGATGAAGGCAGTATCTCGAAGTCTCAGCAACGACTGACTAGGAAGTTGTGTCTTTACTCGTACTTATACGAGTGGGAATGAAGTGATTACGAGAATTCCCACTCCTGATTGGTCCGCACTTGCGATAGATTGTGCAAGTATACGCACACATCACTGAAGATGTCTGACGCGGTACCAGACGAAACTATTGGGCTCTTTCGACTACTGCCTAGGAGCCGTGTTCTCTCTAATCGACAGTTCAACACTGTATAAATTGAGAGAGCTATTAACAATGTCGTGTTTGGAAAAACATTGGAGAATTATTGAAAATACCTCCCGGGGTAAATTAAGTTTTGAGGGTTTTTTTTTAATAGAAATACACGTTTCAAAAGTGATTTTTGTTAATAACAACGATGTTGCTGCTGAAACTAATACACGTAGAAAAAACTGAAAATGGAAGACGTTTTGATTCGAGTAAAAACACCATTTGTTCCGCTAGGATATACCTAGATAGATGGTCAACCCCAATAAAATAAGTGATAAAATATAAGACTGTGGCAGTCAAGCTTTTAAATTAGTTGAGGCAATGGTGTTTGAACACGCTAGTCAAGTCTATTTGGAGGTTCCAGGATAATTAGCTTTGAATATAAACGACATTATAATATTGCCCGATAATCACCGAGTGTTGTTTGGCAGTTCTCAACAAATATATTGCAATAAAAGGCTCATTCACGAGGAGGATTAAATAGTGGAGTTTGTACTAATAATGATTCTACGAGTGTAAAGATAAACAACAATGGAACTATTTTATTGTATAAACTATCGACTACTGAAAATAAATAGTGTCATGTTTCAAACGAGGTAGATGCGGTTACTGTCTATTAAACTCTGTTGTATATGTATCTGTATGTGTGTATATTATAAAAACCCGTATTAATTAATGTAGGAATACTGAAATCTGAGGTAGTTGAGTACTGTTACTATTTCTTGCGTTGTTGACTAGTATATGCTTAAAATTAATATCGTATTTGGTTCATTCCGTGAATATATTTATTAAATGGCAGATGAAAATTTGAGGGGGAATCCGAAATATTGAACTCGGTGAAATAAGGATTGTTTCTGATATATTTCATATACATTTCGAAATCGATGTGAACTGATTAAGGCTAGTGAATTATGAAACATTTGATTTTCCAATAAAAAATGAGTGTCTGTCAGCTATTACAAAATACTAGATACAGAAAAATTCCTTAATTTTTTTTAATCAACTCCTCATTGAAAAATAGAATATCTGGAAAACTTTAAATTCATTTTGAAGGAAATATAACCTGGTCTCTGATTACGGATATTTCAAAATGTCGTGAGCCTCTATAACTGAGAAGAATTTTTAGATTTTATCATGTAATTCTTCTAAGTTTCCACAGCCGCTAGACCTACTTTATATTCATTATTACAAATTTATGTCTACTTGCTGGCTCCAGTGCGAGGTCCTTTTCTCGAATAGAGAAATAATAACACCGAAAAAAAATTAAGGTATTTCCTTTATTTTGATTAAATGAGAATTCGGCAAACTGATCTGATTAAAATTGTTGTGAAGGAGCTGGTTGGATTTTTCGAAAGCACACTTGTAGATTCAATTCAATCCTCTCGAATGTTATTGGAAAATCAAACAGAAGGGAGAGATTCTTGACTTCATACAAACCGACATGAACTTGTATAAAAATCCTGATAATATACGATTAGATAGCGGAATATCGGCGGCCAGTTTCGTTTTGAGAATAGATTTGAAAAGCACTCCGTAAGAAGCAGATTTCGCGGAAATAATATTACAGTGGATTCGATCAACGGCCTTCTTGAAGTGCATAATATCAACACGACATTTATATTTGTAGAGGTAGGCAATCATCAATTCTGTCGCCGATGGTTTTCGACAACTTAAACCTAGATTTATTGTGTTTGCACTAATGACTAGCGGATAATAGAAGAAAAAATGAAACCTGAGGCAGAGTAGTTACAAATGAGGTAGTTTAAAGCCGCTCGGGCGATTGTTTTTTTTTTCTTTACGAAAAATACTTAAACTAGAACGTAACTAACGATGCGCGGGTAGGCGGGGGAAATGTTGCCCCCTCCGAACCGCTTTTGAAAAAATTACAACTTTAAAAAATATATAAGTACAACAAAAAATATCTTCTACAATAAAATAACAAAATAAAAAAATATTCCTGAATAGGCAACAGATTCTTCACTTTATAATATTAACAACCTGAACGCAACGAGCAATGCACATCAATATTACTCAAGGCAATGATAAAATCTGATCATTTTATTCAACCTAAATTTCGACAATGTCTTAGATATGAATGACCCAGGACCTTCAAATCCAGGCACTTGAGAAACACCGGTGATTTCGAAATTAAATTAAAATAATTCAACTGTAACGTTTCAAGAATTGAGACAATTGAAACACTCCGACGAAGATTTTTACCTTTCAAACTGTTTCTATTTCGTTGTTATAGTTCCTGAAAAAAAATCAGATGTGGGGAACACATTTTTAAATGACCTCTGGATTTATTGAGCTGACTAATTAGGAAAAATACGTTATGTCAAAAACATTACAACAAATTTCTCTCTACATCTTTCTTTGAATCATTCTAACGTAATTAGTTTTGTATCGGACATTTGTTACTTAATAAACTCGTACATATAGATCTACATATATACATCTGAATGATGAAGTGAGCTACGGTGTGCCACAAGGGTCTGTACGAGGGCCAGTTTCATTTATGATTTATGCCAATTTTACATGCATCGAAGCGGTGTTTTTTCCCCAACACAACTCGAAGAAAATCAAACGCTGATCCTAATTCAATGACGCTGTTATGCTATAACGTGAAAAAATGTATTAAGGTCCTGGTTATAATAATATACTGTGCCTGTCAAAAGGAATTTCAACAAATTCCCTTCTCTAGGATATATAGTTTATTAGCATCAACTAGTTGAAAGACAGAAAAAAATTTTTATCCAAACAAGAAGCAACAATTTTAACGAATTTTCATTACGTCATTTAGTTTGAGGATGAATGTTTCTTGATCTGAGAGTGACATAAAAGAGAACCATAAAGCAATAGTTGAACCAAATGAATCGAAATGGTTGCAGTTTTTTTGGCCCTACTCAATAATTATAAAAAATCCATAGAGGACATAAAAAAAAGTATAATTCATATTTTTTAGGGTTGCAAAAGTTCAGCAGTCCGGTTTTTTATGCATTAGCTTCGCATAGAAACAAAGAGTTGAGCTAGATTGAACAAAAATGTTACTATAAATCGATATCAACACTCTGTCGAACCCAAAAAATTTCTGAGCAAAATTACAAGTTTCCGAATATCATTTCCCGGAAAATCTCGTGGTAACATCATCAAAGCACGAAATTCGACGGTATTTCAAAAGTGCGACTCAACTCTCAGTATATTTTCATCAGATCTAAGACAGTTGCCATCTCACCGAAATGTCCCATTCAAGGGTTATGAGTGTGTACTTGCTGTTGCTGATTCTGCTGGTAAGCTTTCAGGCTGAGCTCTGTTTTGTGTTCTCTCGCTATGTGTCTCCTCACTGTGTTATTTCGAGTGAAGGTCCGCGAACAGAATGGACACGGCACTCGGATGCCCTGGTGTCTCTGCCGTATGTGGGCCCGCAGGTTAGTCTCGTATCCGTACAATCTCTCGCAAAAAGGGCACTTCAATTTCTTTCCTGGGGACAAAAATACACTCATCAGAACAGAACGAATAGATGTCTCAAGAAGAAATGGTTGAAGCTGAATTGGGCATGTCTAGCAATATCCGGAGCAGGTCAGCCGAATCCAAATTGAGGGCCAGATTGAGTGGCCCTCAATTTCTAAGTGGGGACAATGTATACAGCTTGGTACTTCCAGCAAATCTCTCTGATTATATGGTAATATTCAATCACAGCTTTTCCTTCACTGTTGATACAGATATATCCGTAGAATCGAAATATCTACCAAGATCATTAGTTACGTCTGATGGATTTCTTTAGAGAAACTCATACAACAAATTCGTTTCACGGAACTTTTCAACATATTATGACAAATGATTAGACTCACCATCCGGTGTATTCACCATCCCGCTCTTCGTCAACTTGATAGCAGCTTGATTCCACAGGTGGGGCGGTATAAGATCTTTGTCCCTGTCGTGATTGCAATTCGTCTGGTGGTTGAGAGAACCGTTCGAAGAGGGGTTGGTGTTGTTGAGCATGTTCCCGACGCTGCCGCTTCCTGCCGTGCTGCTGGGCGAGTCGTCCTGCTGAACCGGAGGTTCCATCTTCATTCTTAAATCTGCAACAGACACCAAATTCATATTGATATATTCATACTCTGAATTGAGAAACAGTTTGAGGCCTGCGTGATATTTCAACTAATTTTATCTATTTTTTATTTTCGAAGGCATCTGTTACATTTATCTTCAGCTTTTCAGCTGCCAGTAACGGAGTCCCGCTAAGATCTAATGTCATTCCATTACTATTCATAAATGTCCATTACTGTTCATAAATGTCCATTACTGTTTATACTGTTCATAAATGTTCATTGCTATTAATGCATGTCACTATCTCGGTCCATTACTGTGTATAAATGGTATGTGCACAATTATACTGTTCAAAAATATCCATTACTGTTTATGCATGTCCTTTAATGTTAATAAATCTACATGACTGTTCATGAATCATCTCGGTCCATTACTCTGTATAAATATTCTGTGCAAGTATACTGTTCATAAATGTCCATTACTGTTTATAAATATACATGACTCCTCATAAATCATCTCGGTGCATTACTGTGTATAAATGTTCTGTGCAATTATACTGTTCATAAATTCCATTACTGTTTATACTGTTCATAAATGTCCATTGCTATTTATGCATGTCCTTTACTGTTTATAAATCTACATGACTGCTTATAAATTATCTCGGTCCGTTACTGTGTATAAATGGTATGTGCACAATTATACTGTTCATAAATATCCATTACTGTTCATGCATGTCCTTTACTGTTTATAAATCTACATGACTGCTTATAAATCATCTCGGTCCATTACTGTGTATAAATGTTCTGCGCAATTATACTGTTCATAAATGTCCATTACTGTTCATGCATGTCCTTTACTGTTTATAAATCATCTCGGTGCATTACTGCGTATGAATGTTCTGTGCAATTATACTGTTCATAAATGTCCATTACTGTTCATGCATGTCCTTTACTGTTTATAAATCATTTTGGTACATTACTGTGTATAGTGATCTGTGCAACTCTCGAAAGTGAAATTATTCAATGTTTGCAGGAAAAATGTGGTTTTCACGAACTTTCCATTTATTATTGTCATACAACACGTTTTTACAGTAGCAAATTATTGATATGGAATGCAAAATAATATGTGTAAACTTGATGAGTCGAATTTAGAACCTCAGCTTATTTTTCCCTCACGCCACAGGTTCAATAATTGCCAAGAGACTAAATCATTTAAAGGAAATGAGAAGTGCCGAATGCAACGTAATTTTTCATTCCTCACCTTCAGGCTGATAGAAGTTGATAATCTCACTGAATGATGTACGAGTCATCCTCGACTGTCAAAGTAAGTCGATATCTGTTATGGAGTTTTCAGCTCTAGGTGTGACGAATATTATGCGAAATAAGGATGAAAATCGTCCGAAATATCGAGATCTTCTGTAGATATGCTTTTTCTAATTATTTGAGCCGTTAGTGGAATGATGCTCCCCTTCTCTCAAGGTTAAACCAGTTTGGCGTATTACGGCAGAAAACTTGGCCAGAGAAATGCAAAAGGTCGTCATTCTTGAGTCATTGATCAGGGCGCATGATTGAAGGACTCAAGATTGTTTTATAAATATCGGTGCGTCCACCGAATGTGTCGGGAATACGGGGAATGCGCAGGTTGGCGCAAACTTCTTGCAAAAAGAAACTCTGGTACATGGAGGGATATGAGATCGCGGGCTCCCCCTCATTTTATCTGAGGAATAACATCTCTGATGATAATCTCAACCAAGAACACCTCAGTAAAAAACATTTCAAGACAAACATATCTCAAGACTGAAACATCTCGCTCAAAAAAAATCTCAATACAAATATATGTCATGAGATATGATATTTTATTTGGCGAGATTTTTTGTCCTGAGCCTTTTTTTACTGCTGGGATACAGATGAGATATTTGTAGCTCAGGAATGGGGAACATTCCTCAGTTTGGGTTATTATAGTGAATGCAAGTTTGAACAAAATAAAGTTGAGTTTAATTCATGAGTTTTTCAAATTCACTTCGAGAATTATTCGAATTCATGTTTCAAATGTTGGGTTTTAATTTTTAAACGGATTTGTTTCAAATACACATATTGTCAACAGCGCCTATATCAAGTTGAAATAATTTATATGTACAAAGATATTCTACTTTGAAAAGGGAAAATTATCTTTATAATTCAATAATTAAGGCAAAATATAAATTATAGTTCACCACCACCTCCAGAAGCCACATAAAAAACAGTTGTTTTGTTATTTATTTATATAGAGGAAGATAGGTTAGGTGCAAAAAATGTCATGTGTCACAGAATGTCTCGGAACATAAGTAAACACAACAGCACGCCTCTGAGGAGCATTTCCCATTATGAAGGAGTTCACGGAACGCGATGTTCGACGAAACAGTTGAAGTTGACAACTGACATTTGACTTCAACAGCGATCTGATGTCAAGCAGCGAACACTAACCAGTGAAATTAATAGGTGGAATGGTATAGAATAAATTGCATTTTGCATTGTACAAAGAGAAAAAACTACAGGAAAAACGTGTCAATATCAACGAATATTTGTAAGCTTGTAAATGAGTGTACGCTTACCTTCTGCGCAGCCCGGATCCTGTGATCTATCGAGACTACTACTTTCCGGACAGATCATGGCGGTGGCAGGATCCGGGTCAAACCTATTCTCGGGCGAGTCTTCGCCCCCCGGCTGGCTTGGCAGATTTGACAGCGATGACGACGGCCTGTACGGATGCGACACGTGGCCCCCACTTGGGGGGGACCCTGGCCGACCCGTCGCTTTGCTGCCGTCGCGCAGGACGGACACCCTGACCGACTCCTGCTGCTGCATCACCTCGTTGGGACTGCTGCGCAACGGCCTCTTCATCGAGTTGTCGTAGGGGGGCGCTGAGGCAGGCATGCGCGGGGAGTCGTACGGCCGATAGTGGTGCGGGTGCATGTAGGGCGACATAGCGGGCGAGTAGCTCGGGGACGGGCTGGACTGGTGGTGGGCGTTCGATACCGGGGTCTCGATCTCTTCTTTTGGTATCTGCAAATCAAAAAATTTTCCGCTTACTCAGATAGACAAAGATACTTGTGGGTGTTAGCCAGAACACGAAACTTCAATACCACAAGGATCAAACTTAGGGCCCATACTATTTTTACTATATGTGAATGATCTGACTATAGTACGTATTTTTGGTAGTTGCAGATGGTACCATACTTTTGTGGCATTAGAAAAGTCAACAACATTTACACGAGAGCATCTGTAATGGCCTCCAAGAAATTAAACAATGGTGTAGTACAAACAATACCGTCACTTAACATCGAAAAATATAGTTTAAAAAAACTAAAAAGCGCGTTTTTTAGTTTTTTAAACTATACTTATTATTTTGAATTTCTTTAAAACAACTTTTTGATTGAAAAATCGTATTCCATTATACAGGTTGTAACTGAATAAAAGATAGAATCTTACACATAAAGAAACTTCGTTGGAGCATCCCTTGTTAAGATACAGCCCCTTAAAGGGGGTACATAAAATTTGCATAACAATTTTTTTCACAAACACTGAAAAAGTTACAATATTGAAATTAACCTGACGTTTTGTACTACCAAAAAGACACTTAGTAATTTATTTGGTTTACCCCATGGTTGTAAGGGGTGAAAAACGCAACCCCTAAACTTTATTT
>WOGP01001531.1:1710-18803 GCA_015342065.1 Leptinotarsa undecemlineata | reverse complement strand
GTATACGACCATCCCTATTGACTTTAAAGAAAGTTCATCGAAAAACTTTAAGAAAAGGTTGAAAGACATGTTTCTTACACGACAGTGATTGGGCACGACATGTGCAAAAAGATTTTGGCAATTTCTCACATAAATGAATATTATAAAAAATAATAAAAATACATACCAATCGAGGTTGGGTTTAAAAGCAGCTCTCATAGCTGAACTCCGCCTATTCATCATTTCTTTGAATTTTATTCAATTTGTACTTCTTTAGTGATGAATAAAGACATATTGTTATTATTATTAGATTTGTCCCAGTAGAGTGGGGGTCTAGTAACTGTTATAATGATAATACAAAATTGAACTTTCGAATTTCAGTAAAAGCATTTCAATATTCAGTCAATATTCAGTCAGTCAGTAGATAGTCAGAAAGAAACTTGATATAGAGAAGATAATTGAGACAGCTCAACTGAAAAATACAAAGTCAAATGACAATGTTTGTTCTCTTTCATTTATTTTTTCATGAGAATAGCTCAGAAATAGACAATCAAAATATATGTTTCCTGATATTTTTATGTTTGATAACAATGTTTCTACTTGCATCAATAGTTTCATTAGAAAATATCACGAAACCAACGTAGATATATCCCCTGAACCTATTTCTCATTCATCTCACCACAATCCACGGAAATGTTTCTGACGGTTAATAAACAACGTATCTTTTTGACCCACCGGGTACAACACAGTGAATTTATTCTAATGATAATGATATCTTAGAATCTACCGCTACCTAATGATATTATATTCTCTCACATAACGCAGATGTTTTACATGCTGACGAGAAATGAAGCTGAAAAGCGGAAATTGAAGGTCATTGAATTCAGGTGCTCGGATTCCTCAGCTCTTACGGAATGAAATTTATCTGATTTGTTGAATTGAACAAGACGGGAAGAAGAAGAAAATATGTGTTCTGCGTATTTGAAAACCAATATTACCAACAATAAATTTCCCAGACAGCATTCGTGATATTCCATTAGCAGCAAAAAAATACATTTTTTAGATGTTAGATATCTAACAATGTACGTTGGTCCTAACCCTTAATACATACAAACTTTACTTTAGATATATTTCAAACAAAGAAATCTAAGGTAGAGGACTTTGTTTCAACTCCAAACAACAGATTCCCTAACATCATCTGTCAAATTTCATTCTGTCAGAAAAATTTCTATAAAAGTTATTCCTCAAAATATCGAAAAAAATTGATCGAAAAAGTTTTCCAAGACCTACTATGATTATAACTGATGAAATCTTCGAAATTTACCACAAATGAATACTTGATAAAAATCTATTATAGCGTATTCAAAAAATATACTTTAATGTGAGATTCACAAAACTGTATTTCCCTATACGATAGCATTCTGGGGCGTCACAATAAATGATATATATTGGAATTTGTCGATAATTTGATAAATCTAAAGAAATGAACTTTAAATGTTCAAGCCAGTTTCGGATATACCTACACAGTCGATTAAATGGAATGACGCCTATCAGAAAACAACTACTCCCCTGGCTAATACCACCAAGGGCGTTGGATTACATCCGACAGGCCTCAGTGCAGAAATCTTCACAGAGAATTTCTTGCATATGCAATTGGCAATACAACTGAAAGAGTCGACCTTCAATTATGGAACGAGCACACTTGCAGACCCGTTTCGGGCTCATTACCCACTCGTCAGTGCAAGAAGTGGCTTTCATCGACTTAAAGTCAATAATATCCCATTATTGAAAATCGGAATTCTTTCAGAGTATTTCATTCCTCTTCCTAAGTTGGAGCGAACATCAAAAATGTCACTCCATCTAGTGGACGAGGTACTAACCAAATGCATTTACGAAATTTGCCCGATTCCTCCAATTAAGGAAGAAACACTTTCTTATTAGTAAGTGGGATATGGTTGAAGACGCAGTAAACAAATCTAAAGAAATTAACTTTAAACGTTCAATCTTATAGGTATATTCAAGACTGACTTGAACATTTAAAGTTCATTTCTTTAGATTTGTTTACTGTCAGTCTTCAAGCATAGCCCACTGACTAATAAGAAAAATAATTCATTCAATTATTTTGGTTTGTTTGATAGTATAATCACATGTTCATCAGAATTTAATAAAATATTTAATGTACAGATTTTAAATATTTTTTTATTCTACAATATATTATGATCAAATTGTTTATTTACGTCAATGGAATTGAAAGAATGTTCATTTGAACTGAAAACATGACAATTGGGTGAAAATGCTACTCATCATTTGAATAAAAAAAAGTAATATGAGTTAAAAGATAATTGGAATACTTATTCCATTTAAAAATTTGGTTAATTCGCAAGTGATTGATCCACCTTCTTCTTTTTCAAAGCGGTCAATTGACTTAGGTTATTCTTACCCTTCAAATATGAGTTGCAGTCCTCGTTGATCTGGTTCCCTTTCAGTGGAAGAGCTTCATGAAGCAAGAGCCGAATCGATCCCTCTACGAAACCCTTAATCACTTGGAAGAATCGACTGAAGTTTGAGAAATGGTTCTTTTGCAGATTCTGTGAATCATTTTCTTCCTTACGAATGAGTAGGGTTGTCCTGAATATCTTGAGAAGAAAATTGAATTAGATAATTTAGGAAACACTTGCTACATGAATAGCAATTTACAAGTGTTGCTCATGACGAATAATTTAAAGAACGAGGTTTTAATAATGAACGAGATCGAGAATGTTTCCTACTTATTGACCAAACGCAAACACCTGTTCATGTAGCTGCAGTTTCGTGAGAATGTATCATCTTTCCCATCAACCAATTTCCTGGAGTCTTTGAAGTCTTCTAGATACTCGTTAGGACAATAAGAAGATTATTCCGAATTCTTGCATACACCTGCGACTTGAAAAATCCCCATATGAGAAAGTCTAATGGAGTCAAATCGCACAATCTCGATGGCCAGTTCACATTACCTCCAAATGAGATGACTATGCCCACAAAACGCTCGTGCAGAATATCCAATGTAGCATGATCTATGTGGCACTTAGCGCCGTACTGTTGAAACCACATGTCGTTGATATCCAGATCACCCAATTCAAGATAAAAGAAGTTGGTCATCACTGACCTATGATGACAGTGATGGCCTGTCGAACATCGTTCTCAAAGAAATATGGACTGATGACGTCGCCAACCCAAAATCCATATCAAGCAGTGACTTTTTCGAGTTGCATTGGAAGCTCTTGGATCTCATGTGTATTGGTATAGTCCCAAATTCGACAATTTTGTTTGTTCATGTACCAATTTACCCAGGAATGGGACTCATCGCTGAAGATTACTTGTCGATGAAAACTGTGGTTAGTTGCTAACTGCTCCAGAACCCATTCAGCGAACACACGTCATTGTTTTCCATCAGTTCCATGGTCAGTTGTATCTTTTACGGGTGCAGGCCCAAGTTACCACGCATAACTTGCCAAGTTGTGGTCTACGAAAGGCAGAGTTCTTGTAAGCCACGCGAAATCGGGCACCTTGGATTCTCCTGCACACTCTCACAGGCATGATGTTTTCGGCAGATCTTCCATTCCATTGATGTATGGATGTTAGTCAATTGTTTACTGAATCAGTGGACTCAAATTGATCCACCACATTGCGAATAGTCCTCACGGTACCTTGTCCGAACACAACACGCATTTTGATAAAGCAATTTCATTATTTTCACGTGTTATTGAATGCTATATCCGTCCATGGTGACTTAGCGAAACAGACTGAATAAATGACGACTGCTTTGACAGATGTAGCTTCAACAAGATGGTTGTTATCAATTGCCAAAGTTCGGAAGTTCCTGTTGGGAAACCGTATAGATCGTATTCTATCAAACTGATGTTTGACCCTGCAACAAATTTATCTGAAGAGTACAATATTATAAGACCATTCAGTTATACTATTTTATTTCATATTTATGATTTCAGAATACTTAGTACCTATACTTCAGCACATAATAGATAAGGACATCACAAATATGTTTTTATGTGAAGAAATCTTAATTTTGAAGGCAAACAAAATATTTCAGAAAAATCAAGTAATTTGACATTCATTACGTCAATATTTGGAGAAGGAAGAACTAACATTTGTTCGAACCATACTCTCAGTAGACTGATATTTGATACTTTTGCCTAAAATAAATAAATGATTGATCAGCAAAACTTAATTTCAACACATCATAAAAAGATTGTTCCGAATTCTTGCATACACCTGCGACTTGAGAAATCCCCATATGAGAAAGTCTAACGGGGTTAAATCGCACGATCTCGATGGCCAGTTCACATCACCTCCAAATGAGATGACTATGCCCACAAAACGCTCGTGCAGAATATCCAATGTAACATGATCTATGTGGCACTTAGCGCCATACTGTTGAAACCACATGTCGTTGATATCCAGATCACCCAATTCAAGATAAAAGAAGTTGGTCATCATTGACCTATGGTGACAGTGATGGCCTGGCGAACATCGTTCTCAAAGGAATATGGACTGATGACGTCGCCAACCCAAAATCCATACCAAGCAGTGACTTTTTCGAGTTGCATTGGACGCTCTTGGATCTCATGTGTATTGGTATAGTCCCAAATTCGACAATTTTGTTTGTTCATGTACCAATTCACCCAGGAATGGGACTCATCGCTGAAGATGAGTTGTCGATGAAAACTGTGGTTAGTTGCTAACTGCTCCAGAGTCCATTCAGCGAACACACGTCATTGTTTTCCATCAGTTCCATGGTCAGTTGTATTTTTTACGGTGTAGGCCCAAGTTACCACGCATAACTTGCCAAGTTGTGGTCTACGAAAAGCAGAGTTCTTGTAAGCCACGCGAAATCGGGCACCTCCTGCACACTCTCACAGGCATGATGTTTTCGGCAGATCTTCCGTTCCATTGATGTATGGATGTTAGTCAATTGTTTACTGAATCAGTGGACTCAAATTGATCCACCACATTGCGAATAGTCCTCACGGTACGTTTTCCGAACACAACACGCATTTTGATATTCAACAAGATGGTTGTTATCAATTGCCAAAGTTCGGAAGTTCCTGTTGGGAAACCGTCAAACTGAAGTTTGACCCTGCAACAAATTTATCAGAAGAGTACAATATTATAAGACCCTTCAGTTATACTATTTTGTTTCATATTTGTGATTTCAGAATACTTAATACCTATACTTCAGCACAGAATAGATAAGGACATCTCAAATATGTTTTTATGTGAACAAATCTTACTTTTGAAGGCAAACAAAATATTTTAGAAAAATCAAGTAATTTGACATTCATTACGTCAATATTGGGAGAAGGAAGAACTAACATTTGTTCGAACCATACTCTTAGTAGACTGATATTTGATACTTTTGACTAAAATAAATAAATGATTGATCAGCAAAACTTAATTTCAACACATCATTTGAATAAGAGGAATCAATTTATTGAATTCAAAATAAATATCCTATCATGAAATTAATATTTCTCAGACCAAAAAAAAAATACATTTCAAATGAATCAAAATTCAAACAATGTTTTTTCTGTACACAAACTCCTTCAAGAGTTTTCACAATCAAATCTCAATAACAAGTGCTCTTTGTAGAAATTTCCCATGGATGCTTTGATTCGGTTACGTTCGGATCCAAACTGATTATGGCGTATATGGTGAAACCACGTCGCTCGCTGTTCTGAACACAAAATTCCACTTTAATGAGATGGAAATGATGTGTAAGGCTGGCGATGGAGTCACGAAAAACTGCTCACCTCCAGCTAAGGGAATTCATTTGAAATTCCGCGAATAATCGGTTAGTACCGCAATTTAAATAACTCGTAACAATCGATGTTTACGAGGTGTCATTGACAGTAGTTGCGATGCAAGAAGAAACCAAGAATACTTCTGATATTTTCAGGTCATAAAAAAGGACTCGTATGACCCGTACTTGGAATTCAGTTTTAAACAAGTAGATCGATCTTGAGCCAACTCTCAAGTAATAAATAGTAAATTCAAATCCCTTGAATCATTTGTAATGGAGGGGAACAGGTTTTATCATTAAAAAACAACAATGTTTCAAAGACATCGTAGAAAATAAGAATAATCAAATATTTCAACTATGAGCTAGTTTGATCTCATTTCGATCATGATTTGTTCGGAAAAATGGAATTCAAAAAGTATTGTTTTTCCAGTTTGTTAAAAATATGTAATATTTCTGCTACTTGTGTTCTTTTTATTATATCCGATCTGGAACCCCTAATAGAAAAATGTCTACATTATAACAAGGAGACCATGGAATAGAGATCCCACTGAACATAACCTCGTGACCCCATTTCTTATCATACTTCAAACCAGACATTCTGGATAGGAATACAATATGTTAAGGCGAGCTCTATATAATTCCTGACAAGATCTTTGACCAGAGATCTGAATTGTAAGTCAGACGCCGTGGCGACCACAGTCATTTATTATATCTCCTATTTTGTCAAAAAAAGAAAAAGAAAATTGGCTCAGTTTCAGAGTACCTAATTTTCTTTACTGTCATTTGATACCCATATTGAGGTAGTTGTGAAGAAATATGTAATATGCCATTTTGTATCTGCGGCCATCTTGAATTTGAATTATTTTCAAAGTGTACGACTATTCTACTAGTGACACCCTGTCATTTCATACTTATATTGGGGTAGTTGTGAAGAAATATGTAATCCGCCATTTTGTAGTTGCGGTCATCTTGAATTTGCAACTTTTTCAAATTATACTACCATTCTACCAGCTATACCGTGCCATTTGATATCCAAATTGAGGGAGTTGAGGAGCAATATGTAATGCGTCATTTTGTAGCAGCGGTCATCTTGGATTTATAATGAGACAGAATTAATTGAATTGTATTGTAATCAAAACTAAATATGTGAAACAAATTTTAGATCGATGAGTCAACAGGAAGGGGGTCAAACGTCAATTACTAAATTTAACCCAAACAAATAAAGAAACAAACAGGGCAAGTTAAATAAAACCGTTCATTAATAAAAAACACAAATGTGATGTTTTCAGTAAAACACTTTTGATTTCTGATCGATTTTAGATGTGAATTTTTTGGGGAAGAGAATTTTTCATGAAAACTGTCTTCATGAAAAAAAACACTATATTTGATTTCGGTAATTTTTAATTGTGAAATTTCTGAGAAGGAGAATTTTTAATGGCAACTCGCAAAGTCTTCACGAAGACTGTTGACATATTAACAAAAGCAATCTGGCAAGTAAACTAGCTATAATAAGATGACGTAACACATTTGAAGTCTATAAGAAAAAGGAAAAACTTGTATTGAAGTGATTTTGTCATATATAATGAAGGAAATGAAACATCATTTCATTTTATAGTAATGAGTGTATATCTATATATCTTTCATTTGAAGAACTAAGTTTATGTGGAATAAACTTCCTGAGAATGTTTTTTCAAAATGAATATATTCTTCAGCGATTCAAATCAAACATTAATCCCTACTTTCGCATAGGCATCGCCCTTAAAATGCCTCAAGGATTTTTCTGTAGTGCTTGTGTATTGTCCTTAAAAAAATGCTACAAAGGATATACTTTTATAAAAGATTGATCATGAATTCATAGTTTTGCGAGTATTTATGTTGCAAAACTCGTCTTCTGACAGCACCTAACTTGCCTAAAATGACATTACCTCCTACTGGGAATCCGCAATGTCGGTTTCCTAATGGAACTGGACGGACAGCACTCGGACTCGAATTCCCAAATGAACGACCGCAATGCTTTCAGCATTTTTAGAGTGCTTGCTTGGATTTGAACTGGCTCCGAGATTGCTAGATAATCAAATCTGGAAAATTATCTTTTTCTGGGCCAACATCAATGGATTGAAATAATTGAACCGTTGAATGAGAATTTCAATATTGGATAAAAAGAACTTCAAAATATTTCGAAAAACATATCAAAATATTTTATCATTCCTAATAATGGTAAATACTACTGGAGTTTCATCTCAACATCACCAAACTGTTATTTTTAACGCTTTGATATGTGTTTCGATCACCAAGTGATCATCTTTAAGAGGAAAATTAAAAAGTTTAATCTTCCTTCTGAAGATAATCACTTGGTGATTGAAACACGTGTCGAGGTGATGAAAATAACGGTTTGGTGTTGGGATAAAATTTCTGTTATATTCATTAGTACACCAAAGGTTCCAAACAGTGCATCACAAGTACATAATAATGGTAATGATTATAATAATAACAATAATGACAATGGGGTCACTGCGATTGTTTAGGGCACATGATTTTCGGACCCAATGATCACGTATCGCATGGTGTGGGGAGTGGTCATTAGTTGATAATGCTGGCGCGCCCTCCAGAATGTATCGGGCCTTCGGAGGATAGGGCCTGAGCATCACACGCTACGGTAAAAAAAAAGGGGTCTATAACACCTCAGTCTATCACAGTCGCGTCATGAGTTTAGAGGTTCCTGGCACAAGGTGCAGGGTCTGCCGCGAGGCGCTGGTGACCATAATGCTCATGCTGTCAGGAAGTCCAGCATATGCAGACTGAGCCTATATGAATCGACATAGCGCGACCCAAAGAGCGCTCCGTGGGATATTGTATCCGTTATAGGAAATGAAAAATGCCGAATTCATTAGAACTTTCAATTTCCCACTCTCAATTCCGGTGGAACTAATATCGTCCAAAAAGAAGAGGAAATAAGGATGAATTATCAAGATTTTGTCTTCTAACCCCGCAGATTTTATCCAGAACTCTCTGTTAAGTAGTTGTTCCGATTATTGGGGTCATTAATGGACTGATGCCCTCTCTACTCTCGAATCTCAAGATCATCATAGCTTGCCGCACTATGGCGGAAATTTTGGCCAGACAAACGCAGATAGCTGTCATTTTTGGATCATTGCGTTTGCTCAGAACACATGATTCTCAGACCTAATGATCATTTACCCTAAGGGGTGGAGAGTTGTCATTGGTTGATAATGGTAGCGCGCCCTCCCGATGAAATAAATTACAATAATGATAATTTCAGTATCTACATGACAGAATGGTAGTGTATAGAGCCTGTAAAGTAATAACGTAACTAGTAGTTACGTGAAAGTGCGAGCAAGTGTGACTTTTATCTGAAGGTGGTTGATAATGTTTCGTGGTGTATTTCATCAGTCCATCAGATCTGGGAACACTATCCATAGCAGCCTCATGGAAACCAGGCCACTAAACGCAGACGGCGATTCCCAGAATTGGATTTACCTGATACTCTGCGAGTGTGAAGAATCATACATCGGTGAAACTAGAGAGGTCATTGAAAGTAACCTGATTTGGAATCTTTTAATTTTAATTTTTCATTTTTTGTTAGTACTAATTTTTTAAAATTTTTTTGGTTGATGCTTGTATGTTATATCTTTGTAATTTCAGTTTTTCGTTCATTAAAATTTCATTTATGGTTAATTTTTCATCTGGGATTTCAAATCAATTTATATTATATTAGACAATGAAAGTCCGAATTGATGAAATAATGATAGAAAAATTCACAACTTTCGAAAGTATTTGAGAACATTCCACAACATTCCAGAATATACCAGAATATTCTGGAATTTCGAAAGCTCAGGAATAGTCTGAAACGTTCGTGAAAATCCCAAAAAATCACTCAATACTGAATGTTCGAGTTTCTTCCAAATAACTTCGAAACGGATTTTTCTTATTCATTGAGAACTTACATAGTTATTAACACTCCAGTAATTTACAAAAAACTTCGTGTGCGACTTTTCATTCATAATATTTCCCATAAGCACATCATAAATATGTCATCATGTAAAAAGTAATATTTTTTAAACGAACTTGAAAAACTTGAGAACGCTTTTATAGCCATCAAAGGTTTTTTACACCAAAATTTTTGAACAAATATCTAAGAGAGCGGTTGAAAAATTATAGTTTTATAAATAACTTTTATATACATGAGAATTTCATTGCGATATCGACTTTTTTTATTGGTACATACACTCACATCGTTGATTGAATTATTAATCTTTGATTGAACAATTAAGACAAAGGAAATGGGAACTGAATTCACAGGAAATTATAAGTTTCCTACTTCTAGATTGTTTTAAAAAATTGGGATTTTGTTAGACAGTCTTTCATTATTGAAATTCTGAAAAAATATATAGATGAAGATAACATGATGATATTCATTATGATATTCATTGAATGTAATCAAGAGTTGTTGAGTTATAATTATAATTTTTCGGTATTAGACATACTTTATTAACGGATAGTGTTTATGTGTTTCAAATCAAACACGTCATTCAGTATTCAAGAAACATGATGATGTCAATTTTGCAGTCGCAAAAATTTCACACTATACACTGATTGAATTGCAAATATGAAATGGAATAATTTTTATAATTGCAAAACTAGAAAATTGGGTTCAGTTTAACTCTCTATAAAAGTTTTAGACATCTTTCCATTGATCCGCCCAATCAAATCATTTAAGGAAACAATGTATTCAAGCCAGTCTCAATTCCCTATACTGAAGGTTAATGGACTGACACCCATTAGAAAACAACTACTCTCCTGGCTAATATCACGAAGGGCGTTGGATTATATCGGACAGGTGTCAGTGCAGGATTTTTCACTGAAGTTATTCCTGCATATGCCGTTGGTGACACAACTGCTGCACCATATACAAGAATAACTCCAGTGAAGAATCCTGCACTAACACCTGTAGGAGCCAGAGGAGTAGTTGTTTTCTGATAGGTGTCAGTCCATTAACCCACTGTAAAAATTTTCATCAAATATCGGCCGATTCCATCACATAACTTCATTCAGATTTCGTTCTCCATAACTTTCAATTTCTTTTAAAAATGTTGCTTTCTGATTCTCTATACACCAGCATTGTTTCACACAAGGGAAATCAAACGTGTGAAACTTCAGAACCTAGAATTCAAACTTAACAAGAAAACACTTTAACGAGAGGAGAATAAAAATAAATGAAACCTGTTTGATCAGGTGAAACTTCAAACAGTATTTGTTGTTTTTATTATACCTTGAGTTTACGGTTAGGCGGATCAATAAAAAGATGTCTGAAACTTATATACAGATGAAAAGTTCAACTGTAACGTCTGGAATGAATCCAGCTTCAGGAATGGAGTTTTATTCATCTCCTGGTTGGTGATGAGTGCGTCGAGAAGAGTATTGCATTTCTGGTCATATATAGTGTGAATTTTTCGCGACGGCAAATTCGACATAGTCAGCTCGGATTATAATGGTATATCATTTAGAAAATACTAGATGATGGATCATAGCTGATAGATGAAGGACAGCACAATGTCTGAGGCCATGTTATCAAAAAAAAAAAAATTAAAAAAACATTTCTAGATGGGTTCTGCTTTCCCGTACCATATGAAGCAGCTTGAAGTAATTCAGATAAATTTTTTGAAGACCATATTATCTGGCAAGCCTCAACGTTATTCGTCAGATTCCTTGTTTTCGGAATGTAAAATGTTTGATGTACACCAACTTAATTTTTTAAGAACTGGTACGTGAATATTTGAACTCATTATCATTGATTAACCATAGAGAGGACATAAAGACTGAAAATAAAATATGTGGGAGGGTTGATTTTCAAACGAAAACAGTGGGACAGAGAAGCTTCAACTACGTCTCGTCAATAAATTTTGATTTTCTCCCAGACGAGATGAAATACAAAAATGCATTCAATTCTTTCAAAGCTGTCTCTGTAAAGTTTTTATTTGATACACCTTGAATTGATATTCATTGCCTGATGGATCTCTTGAAGACTAATTAATATACTGTTTTATCAAATCTGATATGTATGTGTATGTCGAGTTCAAAACCTTTTTTTTAGATGTGTAACTTGTGAATTGTATTGAGAAAAAATTAATTTTAGTTTATATTGATAATTATATTAGTATTATCCATGTAACTTTCACCTCTATACGTATGTACAAATTATATTAGGTTTTTTCTTCTCTTTTCTCCTTGCATCTCTTGTATTAAGAATATCTTAATAACCATGTTCCTGCGCACTGGCTCTGCTTTAGCTGGAATCATTGTTAATTAGCACTGAAATTATTTTCTTCAGCGAAATACTTCAGAATGAGGAAATATTTTATAAGTATGTTATTTGTTTGTACCGCACCATTTATTATTCAGTATTGCCAAAGAACATTATTATTATTATCATCATTACAGATGACATACGATAGATGAGAGATGATAGATAATAGATGATATATGATGAATGATAGATGATATATGAACATGATAGATAATAGATGATAGATGTCTGTCGACTCCAGTAAAGCTGTGAGAACCCCCTTTCATCAGGAGTACACAATTGAAGGATTCAACGCCACTTTCTCTCAAAGATGAGGCCATTCTATTTGGAACGGAGGTGAGATATCTTGGCATTGTCCTTGATAAAATACTTTCCTGGAACGCTCACTTCGAAAAAGTTTTACACAAAGCCAGACTGTCGCTGTCAAAGGATTGGGGTTTAGGTCCCAAACAAACCCATTGGATGTATGTGGGGATTTTCAGATTAATAATCACTTGTGATGCAATTGCCTGGTGGCCGAAGACTTTACAGAAAACGGCCCAGTGGAAGCTTTCTGACTTACAGCGACAGGCTTGTCTGGCCATTAGTGATGCCATCGGTACCACACCGTCAGCTGCAATGGAGATCTTTCTAGATCTACCTCAACTTCACATTTTTCTGGAGAGAGAGAGGCTAGACGGACTACGTATAAACTTGTGCCTATCGCTAATTGCAAAAATCAATTCAATGCAGAGTACAACAGATTGATGGTTGACACTGAAAGTCACATCATTCTGGAAATGGCCTCTGACATTATGTCCCCAACTGTCAACTACGAACTGCCTTATAAAGTACTGTTCCCGAGTAGAGAGGAGAAGGAAATATTAAGAGCAGATAGTTGTTGGTTCACAGATGTAACAAAAGCACCTTCCGGTTCTGATAAAGTTGTTTCCAGTCTCAGACCCAGGACAGATATATCAACCTGCCTAGGAACCTATGCGACTGTATTTCAAGCTGAAATTTACGCTATTGAATTGTGTGCAGAGTAATTGGAAGTGATTGGGATTGCTTTAGGCTTTGCCAAACACCTGAATGGTAAGAACATTTATGGACTTCTGGCAGAATCTTCTAGGATTGGATCACTGCAAGGCGTTTATTCACCCTGCAAAGTTTGATATCAAACAGTTGATGGACTATAGTAGCGATGAACTACGATGTCTAACAAGCCTTACAGGTTACTGTCATTTGATTCATCATATGCAGAGACTTGGACCATCGGAACACAGTGTGTGTCACCTTTGCTTGGAACATGATGAAACAGCAGAGTACACACTTTGTGTCTGCCCCGCTGGAGACCGAGTCAGGTTTTTAGAGTTTGGCAGAGCTGTACACTGACCTGAAAGACCACTCACCATACAAACTGATCGGCTCCGTTGAGAAGCTGGGTTTATTTGGTCGAGTGTGAATAGGTGTGAGCCACAATAAATTCTTGCGGGTTCTTTGGAGGGTCCAATAACTCCATTTACTTTGGACCTAACCTAATCTAGATGATAGATGATAAATGATATTTATAAGTGTGAATGGATGTGAATAATTCATGATAGGTGATATACAATAGATCAAAATAAATAACATACCAAAGAATATGGCTGCTTCAATTTTGAGAACAAGAAAAACATCTACAGTTGAAAAACATCATCTACTCAAATGAAAATTTGGTGATCTGAATACCGGACCTGCAGTTTAGTTCAACGATAACCTTAGAAAACTTAGAAATATTATACGAAAGTGAGCTTCCGAATATGTGAACGATGAATATTAAAAATCACTAATAATAATAATTTTAATTACTCAAAAATGTAAGGCGAAAGAGCCGTCCAATCATTTCAAATTGAGAAAACCGAAAATAAAGGCTGATTTCTACAATTCATGTAATTGAGGGAATGTAAAATTGGAATAAAAAATTTCTGTTTGAGACGAATGAATTGCTGAGTCTGACAACAAAATAAAACGTATTTGAAGGCTTATAAAATTGAAAACTCCAAATATAACTATCACTCAATCGTAATAATATGGCATCTCAAGAATTTAACATGTTCATCAGTGATAGTGATGGTGATTTTGTTAATTTCACATCCTGGATACATGTTTTATTTTTCATAAATCCTGTATCTAGTTGTGAAACCAATATTGACTTATTCAACCTCAATTGTGAAATCGTTTGAAGAACCCTCCTAATTGAATCTCCTAAGTGTATTTTCATTGTATGCATAATTGAAAGCAGTCAGCTTCATCAATTCAAAATCAGGAAAAAAATTCCAGTCTACAAGAGAAGCACTATGTGTCTTCAAGAAAATCACCGCTCAATCTTGATCTTTTCGGTATTTGGTAGAATATTAGAAATAATTCTGTACTATTTCGAAACTGTCCTAATGCTCTGAAAATTATAATTTTTATGGCATTATGCGTGATATTTGAATTATTTTAGTTGCCGATTTTAGAGATTTCTGTTATCCACAAAGATGTGTAGCTTATTCACAAAAGTTTCAGCTATAAACTGAAATGAAAAGTCTAACCGAAACAACTACTATCGAGTAGTAGTAGCAATTTCATTTATCACAATTCTGGTTTACTACGAAGTTTTGGACGTAAACATTTCTTCTCATCTCCTTGTTATCACTATTTTAAATAACTTTATGCACGACCGGGCGTAAAGTAGCACCTTATCGTCCGGATTTGCGGCTGTAAAATAGCACTTTAGCGCTCGCGGGCGATGAAATGGTTGATCAGGCACTAAAGAGAATTTGAATCTTATAACAATAGAAATCTATATTCCGATGATTTCAATAAATGCAAAATTATTGAAATATATATCTCAATTATTCAGCTGAGTACACTTCCGAAGATTTCATGATACTCCTTCGATACTACTTTCAATAATATTCTTTCTTAATATTCTATTGATTGATGAACAGTTAGATTTTTATTCAGAATGAAGTATTATATCGCTCCCCGTAATTTCGTCGACCGCATTCAGTCCTGCTACTTTCATTGATCTATTATTTTTTGTATATTCTGAAAAATAATCAAATCGCTAAATTACCAAACCGCAGATACCAAATAATAAATTAACGTTGAAAAAATTCTCTCCGACAGACATCAAGCTGGAAGTTCTGAAAATCGAAATTTCACACAGATTTTTATTCGAAAGATTTGGAAACGGTTCCGCGTCATCGATATTTCGTGATTTGTTCGTGACATTTCAGAATATGGTAGCATAGTTTCGGTTGAGAAATTCATGAGCATAGACGATGAGAAATAAACCAAAAATTATTACTTGAACACTTATATTTTTCTAAGATTTCATTGTGAGATTATTGCAAGATAGTTGAACATCTCATTAGGTTCCTAATAATTCTGCTTATGGGGTTGACTGTAGGGGTTCATCAAACGAGATCAATATTTTTACAAGCTACTCTAGTACTTCAGTTTGGGTTTCAGGATAACACAAATAATGCATATATAACTTCATGAGTACCTATACTAAAACAATTAATGGTGATACGGCGACTATGACTTGTAAAAAGTTTTTTTTGAGTCAATTACGAAATATTGTTGCAGAAGCTATATCACTATGGAATTGCCGGACATTGTTTTGATCCTACCTCACAAGAATAGACAGTTTATGAAAACCAATACCTCTTTAGGCATGAGGGATGTAAAAGCAGGTATACTTCAAGGTTCGATCCAAGGGCCCATCGGTATCTGTCGAGTAGGGATGATGATTGTAGGCCCACATCACTTTGATTCCATCCCATCTCTTTAAGGATTCAGCATGGCTGTAACGTTTGGCTGATTCAGCAATTGTCGAAGTTATCAGGCCGAAGGTTTAAAAAAAAGCGATTTATTTCCAACAGGAGTACCAAGTTACAGGAAATGCTATCATTACAGATTATATATGGAATAAATCATAAAAATAATGGAATATAAAAATGTATTGAAGTAAATGCAAAAATAAAGTATATACAAAATATTCGTATGAGTAGAATTTCAAATGAGAAATGAACAATTGAGTATATAATACAAAAAGTTACAAATCATGCAATTTAACAGTACTGACACAAAAGTTATTTATAGTATTAATAAAAGTGATTGGGGATACAAGATACCAAGGCGATCAGAGAGTCGAAATGAATACTGCAGTGTTCACTAATTTTATTGAAGCTACTCCATATAAAATTCAATTCATAATAGTTGTGCGTGAAGCTTCGCAATAGAATTTCAAATTGTGTTGACCTTCACTTCTTGGTACTAAGAAATTGATCTCGGGTACGAGAACCGTACTGTTAATATTGTTGTTTAGTAACTTATGTAAGAATTTCATACCTAGGATGACTCTCCTATTTTCCAAAGGAGTCATATCAAATCGTGTCAACAATATGTTATGATCGATGCCTCTCGTGGGGTATTGACCATCAACTTTTAGACATGAGTATTTTAGGAAATACCTTTGCACGCTCTCAATTGATGTTTCTTGGTAGTCGTAAACTGGATTCCATAACACAGAGCCATACTCTAACTTAGATCTGGCATACACAAAATATAACAATTTTAGAGGGGCAATACTTTTGAAGGTTTTGCCATTTCTGTAAATGAATCCAAGCAGCCTAGTTGCATCAGCAGTCATACTCCTTATATGTGTTGTAAATGTTAATTTACTCTCGTTTGTTATACCAAGATCTTTTATCTCAAATACGCGATTGATTGTAGTTTAGTTGATTAAATAATCGTACAATAAAGTTCGCTTTTTTGTTGTGAATGATATTATTTTACATTTGTATACGTTCAGTTGTAGACGATTATTATTACATCAAAGGTTTATTACATCTAATTTATGTTGTATACGTTGGCAGTCAGTAATGTCGTCGATTTTATAATATAGTTTCAGGTCGTCTGCAAATAGTAGGCTAGGAATATTCAAAGAGGTTGCCAAGTCATCAATAAAAATAAAAA
>WOGP01001529.1:0-18809 GCA_015342065.1 Leptinotarsa undecemlineata | reverse complement strand
TTTTTTGTATCAAGATGGGGTAGTAGAAAGCCAAAAACTTTCTTTCCCAAAAATTAATCACTCCTAAAAATATAACCCCTTCAATACAAAAGTTTATCTCATTATTGATTTATCGAATCTAGTATCAAACATTACGAAATGTATACCTGAACGAACATATATTTTCAAATCATAGTACGCCTAATGATTCAATATTTTCATCAACTTCCTGGTGAAAATAATGATAATAATAGTATGATTTCTTAAAAGAATATACTTTTCCCATACTATAACGAAAGCACTGTTTCTCGACGTGTGTTTGGCTAACCGATTAGCTTCATCAGGAGATGACAGAGACTGAATTTTCACATATACATCATTATCTCCTGTAACAGTAATCATAAAATGAGTTTTCATAAATGAATTCAATGTATAGTGTTTGTTGGTTTATAGAAAACATCTTGACTTAACTGATATTTACCGGGTTTCTGTTTCTAATTACGATGTAAGAGAGTAAATGAAGGGCTGTTTGGAATACTACATTTATCTCTTTTCATAGATTTCATTCTACATATCTGAAATTTCAAAAAGATGTACATGTTGCCATATACTGATCTCAACAATTTCAAACAGCTTCACTTGTTTTGTGACCGTCCTCGGGTCTATGAAACCAAATATGTTCCTTGAAACGGATTATCATAGTTCGCTAAGTTTGACCAACATATTTTTTGGCGCAATTCTCACAGCTCATTTCGTAAAATACCCAAACCCAACTTTCTGACTTAGCATGACTGTTGCATCATATGTTGATCGATTTTATTAGAAATCCGAACTGCATCTTTGATCATCCATAATGTCTACCTAAAAAATACATTTTTTCAGGCAAAACCAGACTACTCATTCACATACGGAGTTCACGATGGCGAATCTGAGAACTCCCAGACACACCGCGAGTCTAGAAATGGCGACGAAGTTCACGGAGAATACAGGGTGTTGCAACCAGATGGACTTGTGAGGATAGTGCGGTACACAGCAGATCCATCAACAGGGTTCAAAGCTACGGTTGAGTACGCCCCACTCTGATATTCAGTTTGACCAGTTAGGTATTATTTATTTAAAATTTTATCCATCACTGAAAAAATATAGGGCTAGGTTTGTTAGCCCAAAAATGGACCGTGATAAGGAATCTGAGAACTATTACTCTTTTGTTATTGTATACCTTTTATTCGATATGATATTATGAATAAGTACGTGGATAAAAACTGTTTGCGAATTTGTGATATTTTTGTAGTATAACAAGAAACATATGACAGGTTGGATATTTTTAAATTGATAGGGGCGTGTTGGAAAAATCTAGTGTGATTCAGCTGTATTGAATGTATTGAAACCAAATGATAAATTATAAGATCAAATGAAAGTAATGAAGTTTGTTTTCACACTCCTTCTATAGATGGAGCTCATCGAACTCATAATCATAGCTGACTTTTCAATAAAACAGAATTATTCGATGAACAAATCATTGATGGTTATACTTTTTTTCTCATTGACTAAGCATATTTTTGAAACATATCAGTCATTATACTTATACTATTGTTATCCGCTTAATGTTAAAAAATAAAATACTTGAAACTTAAATTACTGTTCTGACATAATCTGGACGTAGTATAAAATCTATTTAATTTTAGAAATACAAAATTTGGAAAGACTTGTGAATCTTTACATACCACTGACGATTATCAAGTTCAACTTCAGCACCTTGTAATTTGAATTATGTTATCATCTCCCTGATAAAAAATCTTAAACTTTCTTTATTACAAAATGGGTGTACCAGTAGTCTAAATCAAGTTTTAAGTTCATCATTTTTTAGACAGGAAGGGATATTCAGCTCTTGTCACTTGAATTAAGGTTATTGAAATAAATCTAAAGAAATTTTATATAACATGTCGTCTGACTTGGATCAGCCTCCACACAATTTTTGTTTCGACAATGTTCAATCCATATTGAGAAACTAAATTTTCCTAGATATTTCCGAGCATTCCCTACTGAGAGTTTAAGGAATTTGATGATCACTAGGTGAATAATATAGTAATAATAATAATAATAATAATAATAATAATAATAACATGTTTATTATCGCATAAACTGATATGCATTACATAGCGTGCTATAATATCGAAAATAAACAAGATAATCACAGAAGCCATAGAAATCTATAGCTTGTTCGTGATAAGGATACATTGTAATGATCAATTAATCAATAACCTTATTAACAAAGACAGTAGTTTCAGACATAATACATCGTTATTTTCGTCTGTTCAACAAATGCTTAAGTTAAATTGATGTTTGAAACAGTTTCATTAATAAAATCAGAAAAAAAAAGCTCTTTCGGTATTCAGAATCGTTTTATTTCACTTCTCTCTTAAACATGTGAGAACTGTTGATATTTTTAATATTTTTTGGTATAAGCGTGGTTCGAGATATGTTGCATTTCTTTGTCTTATGGTTTTGTCACATCTTGGTGCATTTAAAGAGTTTTCCTTTTTCCTAGTATTGTAGGAGTGGATGATTGGTTCTATTTTGATGTTTCCTTTTTGTGCATTACTGAGTATGCTCATACAAAAAAGTTGTCGAATATCACATACATTCGCTTCTTTAAACAAGGCAGTCGTTGGATAATTTTTTTTCTATTAAATATAATCTTCAGTATCCATTTTTGTATGACATTTAGATTCCTAAGATAACAATCATTCACTCCTCCCCAACAAAACATACTCACGGTAGTGTCTATATTTATACTTGAAACAGTGTGTCTCATAAATGAACACAAACAAAATTTCATTACAGGGAATAGATCCTCCTAAGTAACTATCTCAAAGTGTCATTACCATCTTCCACTCTCGTTAAGAAAATGTAAAATCACTTTTCAAATAGTAGTAAAGATATACCGTCCAACGATAGCTTCAAAAAAGCAGTAGAAAAGAGGTATTTCCGATATAAACTATTACAGTTTATAAGAATATTATGTGTATAGAATAGAATGTAGACCAAAGCTATATACTTTCTATTCACTTATATACACTTTCTATACACTTATATACACTTTCTATACACCTACTATTGTTTGTTATATTTTGAATTTGAAATAAGGGACTGATTGTTTTTATTTAATTCAATTTTATGTGGTAGTGACAATTTTTGTACATTTATCAAATGTTATTGATTTAATTACATTTACATATACATACATTTACGTTTTGTCAAACAATATGTTATTCTTTGATATTAAAGCATATTTTGATTGATTGATTGATTGATTAAATCTGAGTTTAAGGGTTGGCAGTAAAATTTCCGCTATGAAAGGTTGCTTCTTAAAGCAGGAATAATCATTCCTGCGAAACACATGTCGCCTTTTTGTAAACCTTTAATAGTTGAAAATCTCATAGTAAATTATGTTAATAAGTTTTTATATGGATTTTCGTCAAATACCGGTTAGTTACATTGATCTTTTAATGGAATGGAAAAGAACGGAACAGAATTAAGTATATCAAGAACACATTTTGAGGTGAACCAAGTCTGAAAAAATCCTCTATGGAATCAACTTATATTCCATTTTTTGCAGATCTTGTATCATCTAGAAATTTGTCAAGTTGCAAAAATGTGCCGAATTCCTAACTTGATCCAACACTGTTCTTCGCCCTTGATCATCCCTTGTCCTATCTAGACAGTTTTAGTTTGGGTTCAATAAAAGGTAAAATAAAGAGGGTGTACCTGTTACCTTGCAGAGATGTCAACAATAGAACCTGTCTACGTTTCGATAATAAATCGTTCGACAATCGCCATAGGGGTGGCTGATTCAAGTTTTATGTAAATATTACTATCTGTAGGGTTCGGAGGAGAATGTTCCAGATCATATTTCATTTCTAAAGTACAATAAAATTCCTGGAACATTTTACGTAAATCTCCAACCATAAATACCTCGCACATGTCTGGTTACTCGAGAGAAAAACTTTATCAGCATTTTACACCTGTCAAAATTTCTCGACTGATAAATTCTCAACTATCTTTGTTTTCTGAACATAAATATAAAAATATGTTTTTGCTGTAGTTGTTTTGAATAATAACCATTATTCTTTTTGTTAAACGTTTTTGAAAACAAAATCATTTTCATATTTCTATAACTTAGCGTGCTACGGAAAGTAACTAGTAAAAATGTATGTATATACAGAGTGGGCTGAAAATGTGCCACAATGCAGAACTGGCAGGCAAAACACTCGAAGTAAGAGAAACATTGCAAAACCCTTTTATTTGATAACCATTTTATTGGACTGCATAAACAATAACCAGTTCGCCATCTTGGGCGCGCCGTCATATTCCACGTAGAATTATGTCACACTAACGATGTATCGTTATCCTAACTGAACGTATATTCAAAATTTCAGCGCAATCGGTTGAAAACTGTTCAATTACAGGATTAGACCCGAATAAATATAAAAACATCGCAAGTTTAATTGAAGTTTGTAGTGTGAAAAACGAAAGTTTTATTTTATTCATCATTTGCTGAACAATCAAAGATATATGTTTAAAAATTATCAGGAAAACATTGAATATAAATAGAACATTAGCCGGGACAACGGTAACGATGTTTTCTCTCCTCCACTAGTTTCCTGTTTTCTTTAAGGACAAAACACAAGCACTACAGGATAATCCTTAAGGCGCTCTCAGAGCGGTGCCTGTGCGGAAGTAGCGATTCACATTGGATTTGAATCGCTGGAGATTAAATCCATTTGAAAAAACGTTCTTAGGAAGTTTATGTCACATAAACGCAGTTCTCCAGATGAAAGAGTTCTCCAACAGTGAAGTTTGACAACAATAAGGAGCCACAGTCTTTTGCGTATTTCTGATATGTACCGCTCTTGGTGGAATCAAATGTGCCAAGTCATCTGAACACCTCCCGGGAAAGTATATATAGAAGACAGACAAATCTCCAACCTTTCTTCGATGTTCCAGTCTATCAAGGTTTCACGTGATGTGCGCGTTTCTAATCAGGCGGATGGCTCTTTTGAGAAGCAGTCTTTGCAATTCAAGCGACATGAATGTGCCAAGACATATTGTTGTCCATTTTAACCCCCAACCAACGTATAGAAGCAGAAAGAGGAATTGTCTGACCTGATGTTATTATATCCGGTTCGGAGACATTTATCTTCTGGGAGAAAACCGATGCCTGGACTTTTGTGGCATTGAATTGAAAGTAGCTACTTTTATACCAATTCAAAATCACTTCTAGATCCCCATTAAGATATGTAACCTCCTACTGCCGGTGAAGATGTGCCGCCGTAGCCGATGTCCTGGAATCCAGGTGGAATGACAAGGCAAGTGTGCTCTCGTCAGCAAGGCAATATATTGGATTTTTGGTTTTTTCCAGTAAGTCGTTGATATACAATAAGAAGAGGATTTGAGACAATCTGGATCCCTGGAGAACACCAGCGTTGATGGTGAAAGTATTCGAGAGATATCCATCGACGGTCACTTGCAGGGAACGATCTTTCAAGAAGCTGAAAAGCTATACACAGAAATGATCCGACAAGCCATAGCATCGAAGTTTGGTCAGCAAACCCTCATGGCACACACGGTCAAAGGCCTTAGAAATATCAAGGGCAACAGCTCTTGATTCTCCATGTTTTTCGATTGCGTTAATCTTGCTTGTTAATCTTTATTTCCGAAAGCCATATTGATGATTGCTCAAGATGTTGAAAACTTAGAAATATTTGAAGATATGGTGGTTTACGACTTTCTCAATGATTTTTTAATAGCAGGGCGAGTGTTCTATACTTGTTTGTAAGATTTGTAACAGCATATACATGAAAATTTGCATTCAACTTATAATAGAATCGTTCAGTCAAATCTAGTTTTGTGCATTTTTATCAGTTTTGGTAGTATATGTCATCCAGAATAGAAAATCAGTAATTTCAAATCGACAGGAAAGACTACTGAAAACTACTGGCGATTCCTAGCAGTCCGTATAGCTGGTGACGTCACGTCCCCTTTTGCTGAACCACTTATTAGAGACTGTTTTCTGAAGCATCTGATTCACACACATACATTATTTTTCGCATATATTCTTTAAATTACGTGCCGGTTTCAGCGATATAATTGAAAAAATTTATATCGACAAGTTCCTCAAAATGTCGTGATAGGGATTTTGTATAGAGAAATTATGATGCGTACATTGGGGCATTCACGAATATTTGCATATCATCAATAATATTGTGAATAATTTTGAAAGAAATGCAACTCTTCAACGAATTACAAAAATTATTGGGATAGAAAGTTTTTGGCTTTTTACTACTCCATCTTGATACAAAAAAATGTGGGAATCATGCAAAGAAGTAACTTTCAGTCACTCTTAAAAATATAACCTTTTCAATATATACAAAAATTATCTTTGCATTTTTTTAACTGGGAATTGTAAACTGGCCAAACTTCTGAAATATATCATAAGACATAAATTAGTTGAATTGTGAAGTGATAAAGATTTTTTTCAATTTAAATGCTTAATAGGAGGTGATTAACTGTCACTTATTCATTAATTCATTTATTTATTCATTGAATATCCGTTTGACATATAAGTATGCGATATAAAGATTTGCCCAGTAATGAAGACGCAGTGTCCGTATGAATATATAAACACACTTAAATTAACACATAATATAAAATATAATAAAAAAGATATTTTATGATATAAAAATTCATCTGGGTCATAAAAACAACTATCAATTGAATACTTTTTCAGATTTCGAGTAAATTCATTAATTTTATTGAGCTCCTTAATGTCTTTTGGTAACTTATTAAAGATATTTGGACCCATCACATAAGGTGAATTGAAAATAATCTTATATTTACAATACTGTATGTGGAAGTTATATGTTTGACGAGTATTCTTACTATGTATGATTTGTCACCAAACATGGTGACAAGAGTTAAAATGTTAAATTGTCTAAATAAACATCTGCAAGAGGCTCTTGTTGAGGCTTTGGCCATTATTCTCAGAATATACTTCTGCGCAACGAATACATTCGATTTCGAAGTCGAGTTACCCCATATACATACGCCATGTCTCAGTCTGGGAGCTACTTGAGCATGATATAATGCCAAAAGTTGCTGATCTGTCAAAATATCTGTTAGGTTTCTAAAGAGAAACCTAATGAGTGAGTCACTGAAAAATATAGAAGCAAACATTATGTTTGTCGTAACTCGTTCAGTTTCTGTTCTAGGAAATTTATTGTACATTAAAATTGGAGGTATCAGACACTTCAAAATAGATCCTGTGAGTTTTCTATGAAAAATGCATTATTTTTTGATTACTTGAAAATAAACTTTCAATTTTGGAGTTTGGCGAGTAAAAACTAAACATCAACAAACTATTCCCCCATTTTTATTCAGTCTACTGTCCCATGAATCCAAGATTTTTTTACAGAAAAAAGTTTATAGAGTAGAATTTTTCTGCAATTAGCAAATCTATCCATTTTCAGACTCACTTTCACATTTTTCACCCCCGTGAAGGGTTGGCATCCGCTCCCATGGTAACAGTAACCTCCGGTATTGTCTAGACAAATTGATGACTTTTTAAATGGTTATTAAAGTTTTTTTTTTTTCTGGAAAATGGGCATTTTGAATCTCGCGTTTTTCCTAACATATCACTTTAACACGTTTATTTGCCTAGTTGATAAAAGATTTTGCAATATTTTTGTGCGTATAGAAAAAAAGGAAAAGCTTCCATAATTGACAATGCTTATGAATTTTTGCTTTTTTCATGGCAATTAAGCCAATGTCTTCGATGACATACATTCCCTCTTGATATATCCAGATAAACAAACACAAAATTGAACAAAATTGTAGGTTGCAGAATCTGTATCTGTAGAGTAGGGAGGGTAAGTGTAGACCCACAGCACTTAGGCCACATGTGACTCATTGTACATCCTCGCGAGGAGTAGTCCTCCTAGGTCATCGTCTATCCTGTCCTTTCCAGGAAGGTCGACAGGTCATTAGGAGACATCTCCTTTATATTGGCAGATGAAGGCCAAGACTCGCTGAACACACACTATCTTTGGTAACCTTGAGGTGTCTCACGGTGGCCTCCACGAAGGTTTTGGAAGGTGCAGCGACATTACTATCGTCCTTGGGGTTTCCTCCGCACAAGTCAGGAAGCCTTCCTGCAGGGGCAGCTGCTTCATTGCCTTTATTCAAGGCGGAGCTCTCGGCGCAGGCCGCAGGAATTGCCCTTGTTGTAGGAGGTGAAGTGGGGGAGGAGGACGGTGCACTTATAGTTACTGCCACGCCTGTCTCCTTCGCTCTATTTCTCCTTTTGGCCTAGGCGCCGCAAATGCGCTTACGCCTTGGCGTACATAGCTGGACATAGCAGATCATCACGAGGTGATCTGCTGTCCAGCCCCATTCCGAGCGGTAGATTAAGGTGGACATTTCTATTCATCCCCAGCCACCGCCTTAGATTGAGGTAAGCACTTCTGTCCAGCCTCGGGATTGGTTTCTGTTTTTGTAATGTACAGAAAATTGTTTCACCATCACCAGGATTTGGGGTTCCTCAATAACATTATAACCAATTTTAAAATTAATTTTTATCAGCTTTAAAAATTTCACAAAAGCACAGGCCGACTTCTCTACTTTCTAAATGTATAATTTAAAAGTAATATATCTATTCGAGAAACTCAAAACTCATTCAACAGCCATGTGACCATTTTTTTTTTCATCGACTCCATTAGTCGATGAGAATGAAATGGAACGTTCACTAATGAAGACCAAATTATTTAATGTTCACAAATTCTGCTATTGACAGATAAAAAATCAAATGACTCGAATCATCAACAGATATCTTGACACATGTCATGTGTGTATGAACCCATTCAGTCACAAATTACCCTTAAAAGGTAGCCCTAAGTGGTACTTTCATATCGTTTTCAGTCCCTAATTTCGAGACAAATTTATATTTACAAGAGGAGCGTTCTAGTCTTCATATAATCATTCGAAATAATAATGCTAACTGATGACCTGAAATATAAGGAAAATGTTTTTGTGAAAAAGTAGGTATTAAGTAAAACGACAGAAGAAATATAACAGATGATGACTGTAATAAGTTAAACTAGAAAGAAATCTCAGATATCTCGAAGTGAGGTGAAGCAGTAATCTTAAAAAACTGATAACGGTATTTTCATATTTATTTCCCATCTACGGGGCTATTCAAATTCGTCTCTGTACATGGGGATCTCGTAAACGATAAAAGATAGAATGTCGGTTGAATTATGGCAAAGTTGCGTATTTTAGAGACCTATTCAATTATGTAAAGAAATCGAATATAGCTCTTTTAGTTCTGGAGATATACAGGAAAAACCAAAAAATCCAAAATTATTTTTTTGCCTATATCTTTATCATTCGCAGACATATTGAAAATATGTTCATATTCTGCTATTGGCACTTGATGTGGGCTCTCAGAGTATATGCATGAATCTTTTATACAGGGTGTCATCTGACTTGGCCCACCCCCATCTTTGAATTTTTAAATATGGACCTGTATTTTTTGTTGTAGTTTTAGGATCATAGACGTTCACTTCATACTGAGAAATCAAATTCAATTTTATATTTCGTGATTTTTCGGTAATATTCGATTATAATTTTGTGAATTATAACCTTTCAAATTACGGCCCTGGAAATTGGTTGACTGAGTTGAATAAAACCACAATAGCAACTTTCACGTCTCCCTATGTACCGCAGAGTTTTTTTCATTTATAGATATAGATCACCAAGTGATCACTTGGTGATCAAAACGGATTGGTGTTGGTATAAAACTCCGGTAATATTCAGATTACTCGTAACTCGTTAAAATGTGCTCCTGTAAGTTGTTGTAAAAATGACAGAAAATTAAGCAAAATAAAAAATACAATTGAAAAGTCGACAAAAAATAATAGATATAATGATTGATCCAAATATTTTCAAAAAATTCTCAGCTCTCCACATTATGTTTTGTTAAAAAGTGAATAATTTCAATGGCTTCAACCAAATTGAAGAGATCAATCAAAAAACTCAAATATCTACTTAAAATACCTTTTCGAATACATAAAAAAATGTAATAACACGTTTTAGTTTTTATACTCTATATATTGTAGAATGAAACTATCAAAAGAAAGTTCGTTGAAATTTCGTGATATCTTCTCATGAGTTCATGGAGTAATGGAACAAAAACAATTCCGTGTTTAAATTTTATACTGTTTCTTGATGGAAAAAAATATAACTGAGGCAAAGCAGTAGCTTGAAAAGATAGTTATAAGTGTTATAAGGACTCGGTTATATCAGAAACAATTAAATGTTGATTTGCTGACTTCGAACGTGATCGTAGATACACCGATGATGTAGAATGCAGTGGACATCCAAATGATGTAGTAACACCAGAAAACAAAAAAATCCATAAAATGGTTTTCATAAATAGAAAAGTGAAGTTTCCTGAGTTAACTGACATTGTCATAATATCAAAAGAATGTGTTAGTTTCATATTGCATGAGCATTTGACTATGAGAAAACTCTGTTCAAAGTTGTTGCTGCGCGAGCTCACTGTTGACCAAAAACAAGAAGATCTTGATGATTTTGAGCAGTGTTTGGCCTTGTTTAAACATAACAAACCTGAATGTTTGCGTCGATATGTGACAATGGATGAAACATGGATCCATCAATTCACTCCAGAATCAAACAATAGTCATCTGAGTGGAGAGTGAACCTCGTCCAAATCGCCTGAAAGCACAACACTCGGCTGGAAAGGTTATGGCCTTGGTATTTTGGGACCGACTATCTTGAGGAGGGTAATACCATTAACAATGAATATTATAAGCGTGATTGGAGCATTTGTGAATGCTGGAATTGCAAAGATACGGCGGCATATAGCAAAGAAAAAAAATTTGTTCCATCTAGACAACCCACCGTGTTACAAGCCAATCAAAATAAGCAAAATTACATGATTTGAACTTCGAATTGCTTTCACATCCATCGTATTCGCCAGATTTGGCTCCCATCGACTACTGGATGTTCGTAGACCTCAAAAAAACGCTCGACGCTAAGAAATTTCGCTCGGACGAAGAGCTCATTGCTGAAACTGCTGTAACTAATTCTGGAGTACCACAATGTTTCAATGTATGACTCTTACTCTTTGTCATGTTTATAAATGACTTGTCATCAGTTCTCAAGTAATCAACCTGTTTGTTATTTGCAGGTGATATCAAAATTTTTTAAAAAATTTAAACAGTCAGACAGTGTTACGTTACAGAAGGACTTGTAATATATTTGCAATCTGAGAAATTGCAGTGTTATGATAATAACAAGGTTAAGATATCCGATAACATTTGATTACATGATGTAAGAGGGGTTGAAGAGCATAATGGAAATGAGAGACCTGGGTATTACATGTAAAAACATAATTGAATCAGCAAACCGTATGTTAGTCTTCATAGAAAGACAAACATTATATTTTTCCAATATAGAAGCTATAAAAATTTTGAACTACACAGTAGTCGCATCGAAACTTGAATTCGGATCAGAAATTTGGTTAGGAGAATATCAAACTACACTTTTCAAAGTAGAAAAAATTAAAAAAAAATGTTTGAGATTTTTGTATTACAAAAAATATTATATCTATCCTGACTACAGAATAGTTTCTCTGGACGATGCCGATGGAAGAAACCAAAATATAATAATATTTCTATTCAAAATACTAAACTCCTTACATGGATAAGATTTAATGTGCCTGCAAGAAAAATGAGAGATTATCTTATTTTCAATATACCTCTAGTTTGTACTACTGTTAGGTCACCGCTCATAATCATGTTGCGACTAGCCAATACATTCAACTAGATGAATATAAAGTGGTTAGTTTCATTGAACGCTTTCAGAAAATTCGTTACAGTTCATAAGAAACTTCAACGGAGCATGTATTAGGTATTAGAAAATGAGTCATACAAATGTATGAATTTAAATTTATATTTAATTTTTTTATTCATGTAATAAGGCCTTTTAAGCCTGTTTAAATAAATCATAAATGAAGTGATGTCTATTTTGAGGGAAAAGATAAATCGTTCCACAAAAGTGGTATGATTGTGTGGCTCTTGATGGAGATTACCTTGATGAATAAAGCCAATTTTCAACAAAAAAAAAAAGCGTTTTCTTAGGCCCAAAAGAAGTAAATCGGTTTGTATAGTGTAATGTGAAGATAAGAAAAAGAAAGAAAAAAACAGAAGGAAAAACTAAAGTGGTTTATAAAAAATAAAGAAAGAAAAAATGAGAAGAGAAAAACATTTTTATAATATGTAAATTCTCAGATAATTCATTTAGTAAACAAGAAATCACCAAAAAATTTAATGTTAAAAAAATTAATGAAAAAAATAGTGAGAGAAAAAGGTAAAGAAATAAAGAAGAGTGTATTATGCATTTTGAAATCATTAAAATATTTTAGAAATTTTAGATGTTGAAATAGACTGGCAAATTGGTTATACCAATTCTATTTGAAATCGCACATACACTGCTTAAAATACTATTCACAGTGATGAAAGCTGCAGTGACAATGAGCATTGACTTTCTCTTCCAAGTCACATATGATATGGACTGAGATCACATATGTACAAAAAATATATAGTTATTACTTTTTTTAAAATGAACAATATGTGAGGTAATTCTTCTCTACCTGTTCAATATATCAAAAATTTCGCAGATTCAACCGAGAATATTTTTGGACTCGCAGACTCGCATATTTTTTGATCAGCAATTGTCTGCTAAGATAAAGTTGTCTCAAAACATTGAACGATACTTTACACTAATGGTTGACGTATTTATTGAAGTCCAAGGTTTTTACTCTCCTGCACAAAGAAGATCAACTTGTTATTATTGTGAATAGACAAAGATTCACAATGGATCTTTTATTACTGTGATCGAATAAGTAAATTGCGACTTTTTGGTATTGATGGTCATGTTATGGTCGTGATACTGTTTTCAGCTACTTTCAATTCATTACATCTACACTATAGACCTAATTACCATCAGCTTTATATAATGATGTGGTCTCATAAAATCTATTTACTAATAAAAATTACTAATATAAAGTAAAAAAAGAAGTGAACCTAAGATACACCCTTGCGGAACCTCATAGTTTATGAACAGAGAAATATAAAAGAATATAGCATTAGGGAACGAGAAATTTTAACCCTTGCCTTTGTAACTTTTAATTTCGAAATCGAGCAAACTTAGAGGAGCCCTAAGGGTTATTTCAATTCTGAATTTCTCTAACTCGTTACCTCTTTCATCAAATCCTTTATCCCTCACGCAAGCACCTTCTTTCAATCTGTTTGCTATCCCTTATAATCGACTATTAAATCACGATACCCGTGAAAAATCAGTCAAGATAAATATCGGTACCAAATTTTTCTAAAACTCGTAAAATTAATTTCTAGGCGTGATTAATTTTTCCCCGTTTTTACAACTTCCAACTAAATGGCAAACGGATGGTAGACGGAATAATTTCGTCCGAAAACTAGTAGCTACTATCAATCACCGGCATAAAATCATATCTTCCCATCTCAGACTTGACAAAACTAATCATTCTCTCCCATATCTAATTTACCCCAACAAAATCTCAATCCACCTTATCACCTTGGAAATATCATTTTTTCGACATGCAACAGCAAACTCGTGAAAAGACTCATTTATAACCATCGCATTGTTTAAGCTGGCACGGTCATCAATTTCGGCAAAGGGTCTCTCTGGGGCCCTGCAATCATTCCATCGAGTACCATATCTCAGTAGGCCTAGGTAGGTCATTTATGGGTAGCCTGAAGCGGTTCACGTGCACAGGTACGTCTCGGGGTGTAAAAAAAGGCCTTTAAAAGACTCTAAGTAAGGTGGGCGGGCCCTAATAGCCGTACCTATACCGGACAGGATGTAAATGATTAGATATGGTAGGCATGAACAGGTAGATGTGTTAGCGTCCGCAAGATTGGGACAGTGGCGGATGGGTTTTTTCTTGAGTTTTTTTTTATTTCTTTCAAATCTGTTTCGTGTTTTATATCAATTTATAATTTAGGTGTAGGTGAACTACTAAAATCCACCATTAAAGAAGGCATTTTTTGTGATAGTTTACTGTCTTAGAATTTTCGATCAGTATACAAAAATAGAATTGTAAACTCTTCTCCGAAAATGAACAAAAACTGATTTTTTGTACCTTTGACTGGTGGTTCAATATCTTAATTATTTAACTAGTTGAATGTAGATAGTAATAACAAAAATTTCAACGGACATCTTCAAAGAGACTACAGTTTACTAGTTTCCCACATATTATTTTTTGACTATGACTGAAGGCTACTTAATGAAAGTAGATCAGAATAAAAGATGTGTTTGTTCTGCATAGTAATTAAATGGTAAATTACGTGAAAAGTCCGGAAAATACTGTTTTTGGACGAGTAGATACAATTCTAAGATGAGATTTAGACGAGTCATGTAAGTCTACGAGTCCAAAAAACTCTTTTCGAATTTGTTGCATACACTATTTTTTTGGCAACCGTGTAGAACAACAAATCAATGAGATACATTTGTTTATGATATTCATTTGTAGAACAAAATTTTGATCATTTCAATTTTTCAAATCATCTATAAGAAACAATTCGTTCCAAATCATCTACACTGTAGGTTAATGGACTGACTCCTATCAGAAAACAACTACCCTCCTGGCTAATACCACGAAGTGCACGATTCTTCACTGGAGTTATTCCAGCATATGCTATTGACAATATAACTGCCGGAATTGACTTTCAATTATTGGAACACACTTGCAGACCGGTTTCGGACTGTCTAGCCACTCATCAGTGCAAGATAGTGTCTATTATCAACATAAAATCGATGATTTCCGACAATTGAAAATCGAATTCCTTCGGATTATTATTCTTCGAATTAGGCTGAAGCGAACGACAAACAACATGTTTGTTCTCGCCCCATCTGCCTGTGAACGAGGTAAATCAACCGCATATCCGAAATTTGACCAATTTCTCGTATAAGGAAGACAACTTCACAAATTGAGTGGGCATACTTGGAGTCTGGCTGTAAATCAACTTATCTAAAAGAACAATTCATTAAATCCAGTCTCAAATTACCTCCACTGTAGGTTAATTGACTGACACCTATCAGAAAATAACTACTTTCCTGGCTAATACCATAATAATAATGATAACATTGCGACAGTTGTATCGCCAACAGCATATGCAGGAGTATATTCAGTGAAAAATTCTAAAGTGACACCTGTCGGAAATATTCCAACGTCATTCGTGGTATTAGCCATAAGAGTAGTTGTTTTCTGATAGATGTCAGTTTATTAACCTACAAAAATCTGTTTAAAAAAATTAAATTAAAAAATAAAAGAAAATTTAATTTTTATTACCATTGACTATTGAAATTCAAACAGAAAATAGGTACTAACAGAAAAATTCTAATTCCTTTTTATATCAATATTTATATGAAAATATGGGCAATTGCTAAAATTGGAGGAACTCAATTTATTTGAAACGCTTGGTATATTTGAATGCCTTTTGTTGAAGTCAGAATAAGAAGGTAATGTTTCCGTTTCACATCGATTGTTTTCATCTGGTCATTTTGAATGCTCTTTTTTCAATTGTGTTCATAAGTTAATTTCTATATATCCTTCAGCGACATTGATAGACTTCCAGCCACCGTGTCTCTTCAAATTTGTGATGTTTCCACCATGATCAGCAAATAACGTCGGTGAAGTTAGCCGAATGCTGAGAGGTACGTGTAATTTTCAGGAGAATTTAAAAATTCTGCAACATTTTCCTTTTTTTGTAATTCATGAATAATCTGTTATGTGGAGTATGTAATGACCATAAAGATAAATATTGCCTATACAACAGCAGGTTTTATTGCCCAATTATAACAAACTTCCTTTCAATATGTATTTTGGAATCTGGTTATTATCAGAAAATGAAGCATTGTTGATATTTTTATATCCTACATGTAATATTTCGTTAAAATTACCTTCAGCGTTAGATATGTTTCATTATTAACTTCCCTAATAAATTTGTTGATCTGCTCGCTGTTGAAGACTTCTGATTTCTTTACTAAATAATCAACATTCTTTCTTTAAAGAAATACGGTAACATTTGGGAAAGTGGGTATGATGACATTTTTTTCAACATAAAGTGCATACTCCGCAACGTTGAGGACTTGCCAATTTCAGATAGTTGCATTGGATATATATTTGTCTCGCAGTTTGTATCTGAATTGTACCTTGTACCTATAATTTTTGATAGTTTATATGGGTATTTCGTTTTGATAGTTTTATCGAAACAAAAGTTTTGATAGTTTTTATGGGTATCGTTTTTTACCAGAATATATCGAAAACTTTCGTTAATAAACCATCTTCGTCCATTCAAGACGGAAATTTTCATTATTTTTTTCAGTAAAATAAGTTATCCCGTTTTTTTTGTAATTCATTCTCCTTTTACTGTTATTTAACTTTTTTTCGAGTTACTTAATAAAACTAGGATAACAAAAGGACACACAACATCACTATGGAAGACAATACAAACAATGAACAAATCATTAATTGAAAAAAAATGGTTGATGAAGAAACTCATGCTTTTCCTCTTTTTTTCAGTAAGTTGTATGAAGTACTAGTACACTAGAAAAAAATCATCACTTTTGAATTATCAAATTCTATAGTCTTGAAAGTTCAATCTATTTTGTCGAAAAACATCGTCAGTGAAATCTGTTTGAAAAATATGTTTTTTCGTTAATCAGATGTCGCTCCCATACGTACGACAACTCTCAGAAGTTGAGAAACTTGTGCGAGCTAAGGAATAACGAGGATATGGAGATGAACACTGCCTTCAAGTAAGATATAAATCATGCATTTATTTATCACCAGTTCCTCTTTTCATTTATGATAAAAACAAGTAAAGCTGTTACCCGTAACAAAAATATGCTCAGATGCAATATTCGAAACTGTGAAATCATATATCAATGAATTTAATAAGGAAGAATATGAGAATCAAAATTGTGATATTTCTCAAGAATTAATTAAATATTTTATCAATTTACAAACCTCGAATATAATTATATCTTCTGAGGCTTTGTTATTTCTTCAATGTAGAATTGAAAGAGTAGTGGTATTAAGTCCCTTTTAAGTTAGAATTAATCTGCTGGAATGGTTTCCACAGTAATTTGAAAATGATCAGGAAATACATAAATTAACTAAAAAAGAGAACAAGTAATTATTTCATTAAATTCAAATAAAATTAATTTTTGGACAGAAACTATCCAGTTGAATGTTTGTTTGAAGGTGGTTCACAATGTTTCGTGGTGTATTACATCAGTTCGGACTTCTATTGTCTAATGTAATATAAATTGATTTGAAATCCCTGAAAGAAATAAAAAGATTAAACGAAATTAACAATTTTACTAAACACAAAAAACTGAAATTACAAGGAATTAACATACAAGCTACAAACAAAAATAAAAATTGAAATATTAATAAAAGCTGAAAAATAAAAATATTATTAACAGAAATGAAAAATAAAAATAAAGATTAAAAGATTCCAAACCAAGTTACGTCAGGACGTTTCGATTGTTAGTATCCACAATCGCCTTCGGGTGATAACTGGACTTATTCCTCCGAGATCTGACTGTTTATAGGTCATTAGAGTGATTCCACCTTTCACCTTTCACCTTTCTTTCCGCTTCATTTTTCAATATTTTCACCTTTTTATTTTTTTGTAGCTTGTATGTTAATTCCTTGTAATTTCAGTTTTGTGTATTTAGTAAAATTGTTTTTTCGTTAAATCTTTTTATTTTTTCAGGGATTTCAAATCAATTTATATTATATTAGACAATGGAAGTCCGAACTGATGTAATACTTGCTAAAATATGTTTTGAACCATCAAAGACCGCATTCTCTATCAACCAGTATATACTACGACACAGTGGAGAAAATATTCATTGAGAAAACATATAATTGAAACGGACAAAACGTTTGAAGTGGGATATAAGGCGAACAAATATTTTTCTTCATATCTGAAATTTTATTCAATTTAATTTCACATATAAAATAACAATACGAATCATTTTTCCTACATGAAATAATAATTCGATTACTAGAACAATATTGGTGTTGAATATCAACCTACTACGATCTGAAACAAAAAATTTATATAGATCTCAATGCATGTGTGAATCACATTTGAAAATAATATTATGTCTCATAATTCGAAGTGAGCCTGATGACTGAATGAAAGAGAGATACATACGTTCGAAAAAGTGAATTTCTGCCTACCAGAAAACAACTACTTTCCCAGCTAATACCAAGATGAAAATTGAATTATATTGAAGATACCTCACAGAGTTTAGTCTTGTAGATATTTCTCGTTCATTCACTACCAGAACCATGCTGAAATCAATGGAGTAGATCACTTGCAAACCAGTTTCGAGGTATAACCTCGTAGGCATCAAGAAAGATCCGATCTCAACAGCAGTGTGCTTTGGATTCGACTAACTTCAACATGGTTCGACTGCACGCATGAAACTTTCGTCTAGAACAGCGATTCTCAAACTTTTCTTTACACGTACCACTTATATAAATTCTGCGTCAATCGTGTACCACATATTAGAAAAGCAGATGATAAAATTTACTAATTTTAGTAAAAAATGTATTTATTCAAAAAAGGGTATTATAATTGTTACAAAATAAGAATTAAAGTCTAACCCAGTCCAAAAATTCAGTGAGA
>WOGP01001528.1:0-22414 GCA_015342065.1 Leptinotarsa undecemlineata | reverse complement strand
CCTTGTTCAAGGAGCAAAAATTACTAACACTTTCTTCTTTATTCATACTCGAAACTGTGTGCCTAGTACATAAGAACAAATCATCTTACGATGTTGTTATTGGTTTCACTCGACAAAACGACAAATTAAGACTGCCTATTCCATCATCAAATTTGATTAAAAACTCATTGGTCTACCATAACCATCTACCTACCAGTTTTGAAGATATCGAATCACCTCATCAGTTCGAGAAATCTGTAAAGCAAGTTCTCATTGACCAGGTGTTTTATAGTATTCAAGAGTACTTTTATAAAGATATGGATGGAATTCTGAATTAAAATTATTCCCTGTTCAATCACTGCTTATGTTGATTTTTAATAGCTCCTGCAATTTTGAAAACAGTGTCTGTTTATCTCATTCATTTGTATATTTTATCTATTTACTTCCTCATTTACCTGTTAATGTCTGACTATTCATTTATTTAGGATGTATATAAATATATATGTGTGTGGTATTTATGTGCGTATATACATACGCATATTCATTTATTTATCTATAATTGTTTTAGCTGTACACTAAAAAGCGCCAACGTAACACAAGTCGATTGATTTCTTCAGCATTGAAGTTGTCGACGAAGACCGTTTTTGCCTGTTTCTTGAAAAAATGGTAGTCGATTGGCAAGAGATCTGTGGAGTATGGTGGATGAGGCAGAAATGTGATGCTTAGTTCTTGGATGGTGATTTGTAAAACGTATACCGGTAGTTGCTGATACAATTTCTGGTTCATTTCGTCGATTTACTCACAATAGGACTCTACTATCATAATTTGGCGCAGTTACAGAGAGTTACATTGATCACACCAGCCGCTGACCACCATACTGTAAGCATGGCCTCTTGTTGGTGAGATTTCGTATTGAGAAAGTGCTTGGATGGCTCATTGGCTTCCAACCACTGTCCTAAACATCTCCTATTGTTTTAGAGGATCCGCTTTTCTTCACACGTGACGATCCGATCCAAGAAAAGGTCGTTTTGGTCGCGCAAAAAGCAAACTTGAAGAAAAAGCCCTCCTGAACCAATCTGGATAATATTATAAGAGAAAACACACAATTTATTCATAAATTACGATTTTAATATCACGGAATGAGGTTGATCTACTTATTTCATCGATGACATCGTAATGACATTCATTCATGTATTTGATTCCCAAAAAATACTTTCTGAAACTGAAACACTGAAGTTCACAATCAATACAAAATACTGGTGAAATGTAATGTTGCGAAATACGAAATTTTCAGTCACGTCAACAAAAAAATGTTTTTGAAATCTTTAATAATACTTCAATAGCTGATTTCAATATATTTTTGTGTGCTGAATCCAAATCTGGCTTAGTTTATTGTATCATCCATAGTTTTTGAGAAATTGACTTTTCTTATATAATTCAAAATATGTACGGTATATGGTAAAATTAATGAAACACAATTTCAAATCACTATTATGGTTTTTATTTACAGTAGGTTACTTAAAATAATGATAGAGTGTTGTAATGTAGGTTTCACTAGTCCGATGGAATTGGTTTATACTTCCTTTCTCTTTTTTCTTTGAAGTTTTTTGTGTAGCTTTTCCTGCGATGAGTCGCTTGTTGAGCTTCATGGTGAAGTGACCAAGAGTAGCCTCCCATCATGTTTATATTCCAGCGGCCCTGGTAACGTTTTCCCATCAATTTAGTATCTTGGTGAAAACGCTCATGCCTTAAAATTTTGTAATAACTTGCTTGAATGATACCCATGCTTCTTTCTCATGTATGGTCATTGTGGTTTCAAAATTTACGTTGAACATCATTTTTCGAATGTCAAGTCCTACAAAGACGTTTCTTTAAGTTTAGCCTCTGAAAGGTTTCAAAATTTTTTACAGCAGAGATACTTGAAACAAGGTTCATCTTTAGGCAATGCTTTTAAAAACTGATTCATGAGGTCTTACTTTATATGTAGAGGTGGTAAGAAAATGTTTCTAGGATCTACAAGGTTTTGGCGGAGAATGTTCTTCTCACCTGGTTTGAAAGACTTCCTCGCAGGCCAGTTTTTTCTGCACCAATGTTGATCCTTACTACTGTTGATCTACTGTCCCATTCATACAAAAATCATGGAAATCTGGTAAAACCGCCTTGCTGACCAAGAAGCATGCATGTTATTTTTAAGTCACCACATATCATCCAACCATGAGCCGAATAGCCAATTTTATTCATCACTATTTCTATGTTTTCATGGGTCTCTTTCATATGTACAGAATGGCAGATAGGTGTATAAGTGGTACTATTGTGTAGCCTCCAGTATTCTTTTTTGTATTCAATACCAAACTCTTTGATCAGACCTGGAATGCCTGAATAGTACACTAAATCACCTTATTGTCCAAAAAATTTCGAAAACTGTCGCCCTCTCTTCTTATACATATATGCTAGGCCAACTGGCAACAAGTTCTTTTCTTTTAGTCTAAAAAAACCTGTTTGAAATCTGTTTTTCCGTTTATCAGCTGTCGCCACTATACGAAGGACAACTCTCTAGAACCAAGCAATTCAGCTTCTTCTTTTGTTAACCCAAGATCCCTAACTAAGTCGTTGAGCTCAATCTGAGTAAAAAGTTTAATCTCTATATTTGCTGTAGCACATTGGAACTGTTCATCATCTTGCTCATCTATCTCTGACGGTACATCTGAAAACATTTCAGTTTGAACAGAATTCAAAACATCTGGAGGTTCTGGGCCGGCCAATCTACATCGTGCCCTACTGGTTGGACAGCGAAAATTAGGTAAGGGTAGCTTATTACCTTCTTGTTTTTCGAGTTATGGCCAGTAATATCAATATTACAAAAGTAGCTATCATCAGCACCTATGTGAAGTTGGCTGCCAGACCCAGCTGCTAAATTTTCCGAACTCTACCGAACGACCAGTATCGCGTATTCGTACTATCAGCAAAATGAATATTGTCGTATAGGAATAAAAACTCATAATTGATTGAATGAATTGTGGAATAACTTTGTTATCATAGTGACCCAATCTAAACCTTCCGTGAAAATGATTCCTTGCTTACGTCGCGTAAAAAAAATTTTCGAAAAAGAAATTTTCTAAAAAAATTTTTTTCATAACTTTTGCAAACGACTGCTTGGACGAAATATAGTAGAAAGTTTGTTTGAAGGTGGTTGACAATGTTTCGTGGGACTTCCATTGTCGGGACAGTTCGGACTTCCATTGTCTAATATAATATAAATTGAGTTGAAATCCCTGAAAAAATAAAAAGTTTAAACGAAAAAACAATTTTACTATACACAAAAAACTGAAATTACATGGAATTAACATACATGCTACAAACAAAAATTAAAAATTGAAATATTAATAAAAACTGAAAAATAAAAATATTATTAACAGAAATGAAAAAATAAAAATAAAAATAGATTAAAAAATTCCAAACCAAGTTACGTCACGGCGGATGATAACTGGGTTGTTACCCGAAGACGATTGTAGATACTAACAATCGAAATGTGACGTAACTTGGTTTGGAATCTTTTAATATTTATTTTTATTTTTGCATTTCTGTTAATAATATTTTTATTTTTCAGTTTTTATTATTATTTCAATTTTTAATTTTTGTTTGTAGCTTGTATGTTAATTCCTTGTAATTTCAGTTTTTTGTGTTTAGTAAAATTGTTTTTTCGTTTAATCTTTTTATTTTTTCAGGGATTTCAAATCAATTTATATTATATTAGACAATGGAAGTCCGAACTGATGTAATATGGAAGTATTTGCTTGAAAACTACTGTTTTTCTCATGTAATTCAATTTTCATGTGGTAATAATTGTTTCTAGATGGGTTTTTCTTCAAGATTGTATGTTTTGAGAGAAATGGGAAAATGGATTTTTTGTGTAATTCATTGTTCATGTTTCGAAAGATCTTTTTTTTTTCATGTAACTCAATTTTTATATGAAGGTAGTGGTTTCAGGAAGGCTTTATCTTCAAGTTTGTATCTGAACGTAATTTATTTGCATTATCCACAAACTATTTCAAAGCGGTAATTTTAAGTTTGATTCTTTTCTTTCTTCCTTTTAAAGGTCTCTACAATTTTTTGTATGAAGATGGAAAAGTGAAAGCCAAAAAATTTTTTTTCACAAAAAATAATTTGTAGAAAAAAATACATTTTTTAATTCAAATGGCTAGTCTGTGTTTCAAATAACGAAATCCTATATTTTCAAAAATATAATTTTCTATGCGAACAGAACTATTACCACATTTTTTTTAATTTCTCGTTTCATTCGACGGATAGTCACAACAGAAAAAATATGTTATGGAGCATGGCAACTCCGTAAGAGACTAGTGTACTACCGTTAGCAAAGCAAAATATTGGATTGATGGTATTTTCCAGTACATCGTTAATGTATAATAAAAAACTAATTAAAAATAATATGGATTCTTATCGAACACCAGTGTTGATGGTAACAGCACCCGAAAGAGAATAATCGATAGCTACTTGTGAAAAAAGTTTTTTGAGAAAGCTACGAACAAAGAAGATCTGACATCGAATTTTCATAAGTTAACCTTCATGCCAGGAATCGCACGTTAATAGGTGAGACGGATACGAATTTATCAGTACCAAAGTATATATCTATCGTTGTTGTTTCTAGTCAGTCATTCGTGTGTGTTGGCGGTGTATTTGTGAAATTGGTAAAATTTTTACAACTTCACGCTCTGTTTCTTGTACGTATAGCAGTGTGACAGTCTTTTGACCCTCATGAGTCAACATTAGTTCCACAGAACATAAACGAGGGTCCCACAAGTTGTCTCTACGGAACAGACTTCCGAATGAGATTTGATTTCAGCTGCTATGTAGCTTTTTTACTTTCTTAGGTCTCTTTCATGGAGCTAGGTTTGTTGTTACCAGTTGCAATCATCACAGCCATATATGAAGTGTGACTAGTCTGCTCGGCAGACCCTCATCAGCTCTTTCGCAATTCTTGTTAGAGGAGGTTCCGGACTATAGTAAGAGAAATACGCTGATCAAGTCACACATTTCTGCAGTCCTCCCTCATTAGCAATTTCTTTGAAGCCACTCAACTCTATGGGCTTCTGGGGTATCTCATGTTGCTTCCTGAAGAACAAGGAATGTATGAGAGCAGTAACATCGGCCAAAGTGTACTTCTCCGTCTGTTCATATTTATGTTCCCTCAAGTTTCCACAGGCAAGTAAAAGGGATTGTCTGTATCCAAGAACCTTCTACATGGATGCAAAGTTCCGTTTTTCGGCGCGGGTTGCGTAACACTATTGGAGAGCACCTCTATTTTATCACTCACATCAGGTAAAGGATGACGCGGACTAATTCTTACTTTTAGTAACTAGCAAACTGTTGAGTCAGGCTAATATGTTACATATCACAGTGTTACTAGAAGAGTTAGCACGGAATAGCCTCTATGATTCACTTTTATGAGGACATTTGAAGAGTTGAATCTATATAATACAACTAGAGTTCATAAAAGTAGGTGACTGAAAAAATTTAAAATTCGGAAGGTAATTTTTTCAGGAAATTATTATGCGAATTTTTTCAATTCAAAATTACCCTACGCATAAGCTGAAGAACTTGTATTATTTCTTCACGTACATTTTTATAGTTTTATATTGGAATATATTGGCATGATTGGTACCCTTTTTGATATTTTCAAATGAAAGGATCTATGGTGAACTTAAACCGCTGCATATCAAATCTAATGGAAACAAGTCCTCGAGAAGGATAAAAACGTTTCAATTTCTTCAATGGTGATACTCTATTTCATGAGAGAAAAACGTTCAGCATTCAAGAGCCCTTTAGAATTTGAAATATCTCATATATATGTATATACATATATATTCATCATTTTCCTAGCATGTTTTTCTGTTCGTTAGATGATAGATATTTTCATTTTAGAAAATTTCTTTTCTTGTGTAATGCAGTATTTTTGACGGCAGATTATTTAGATCTGAAAATATTTTGTTCTAGCTTCATTGAATATTTATTGTGTCGTTAATTCATTAGTAAAACTGTGAGCATTTTTTTTGTGTAATTTGAAAACTGTTCAAAAAAGTTTTTTTCTTCGAGATAGAATCCAAATTGATTAGTTGAGATGAATGCTTGAGGAGATCAGAGTAACAGGTAATGAAATAAAACGCATATAACCCTTTGAAACACTTGTGCGAGTCAAGGAAAAATGAAATATCAAGTTCTATTTTCACTCGGTGGAGAATCTCAATAAAAATATTCGGAACTGTTTGCTCTACTACAACTTCATCGAAACCACTGGACTTGATAGATACTAGAAAATCTGGAATCCGTTTTCCCATCAAACAGCCTCTCATGTCCATTGAAAGCTGAACACAGTTTATTCAAGCACTATCAGCTTATACAAACTAGTCCGATCAACCTTGGAAAGTCTCTCTAGAACACGTGGAAGGATTCTGAAACTCTGAAACGTTAGAAGTGCAGAGAGAGCTGGAGGCGAGGCGAATGTTGAACTCAAACTTCCAATGATGACTAGAGTGAATCAGGTAATCACTTCTTTGTTTCTGAAATGCGATATCCTTCTAGAGATACGTTGATAACGGACTGATTCGAAAACACTGAATGAGCTTCGGAGATTGTATATATAAAATATCAAATTTACTCGGGAGCAAATGGATTTTGAAATTAATGTTATTACATTGCGAGTTCGTGGAAATATAGACTGCCGTACCAGCTGAGAACAAAACTTTTTTCATAAGAAAAAAGCAGTTCAAATCATGCAAAGAAAACTGTCCAAAGACGAAGACACAAGAAGTCTATCAATTGAAGTAATCATGGAAATACCAGAACTCTGTGTCCTAAAGCTACTTCAACTGAAGGACGAACTCTTTACGTAAAATCAAGAAATTAATGTCACAATAATTTGCTTTCTTTGGTTTGCGAATAATTGACATTTCTAGTGTTCTCGTAGTTTTTATTTTTCATATATTTTTTTCACTTGCTTCTCATTTTCGATATCATTTCTCTTTAAACTGCACAGTCAATTATTTCGCTACGACTATTTTTAGTATTTTCAATAATTTTGAGGTTTCATATCATTTTGGCAATATAGCGAATGGATCACTAATTCCATTCATTCAAACTTACCTAGCGAAATGATACATATTTAATTTGTTCCAATATTACAATGAACAATTTCATTAATGTGGATGTATCAGAAATCCTACGTTGAAAGGCAAGACACCGTTAATTTTCAGCACGTACAACTTTGATCTTATGAGGGTTTTAGTTCGTAGGAGGCGCCACACGGTGAACAAAAAAATTATATATTTTTAACATCCAGAACAGGCTCTTTTCTTACTCAGCACTCAGTTAGTCTTCTACTGATGACGCCAACCTGGTTGGTGAAACGCGCGTAGAGAATACTGTCGCAGTTCTGGTTTTTGACAAGAGTGCTTTTTTTGGATTTATTCTGCACCAGATGTTTCAGTTTCATCGTTTATCAAATTTCCAACAGATCAACCGACACTATTCAAATGTATGATGAATTACCAGTGTATTACTGAAAACTGATTCGACTATTATTTTCAACGTTGAATATATCAAAACGACTCTACTGAGCGAATGTAACACTTCCCTCATGCCTGTGTGACTAGAGCGTTACTTTTCCTGAAAACCCCTTGGAGGCAGAGCGGTTCGAACGGATTTCGATAATGATTATTATAACGAGACGTGCCGAATTAAATCGGTTGCGATAAAGCGATTGCAGCGCTCCTCTTCTCATTAATTAGTGCAAAATGATGGATTCTCTTTGAACTAGATACTGTTGTGGAATAAAATTCCAAATTTGAAAATAATTCCATTTAATTAGATGGATCGACTAATTAATCTGTTTCCGAGGAATTTATTGATAACGGGAAATACCCCTTTTATGCAGAGAATTATGTTTTCCATTCTGATTAATTAGTGAGTTCCAGTTTGGAGAGATCCGAAATAACGTTTACCAAACATACCCTGCCAAATTAAAAGTGCTTGAATCGATGGTGAAATTCGAGAATCATGATTTCCCGTTACGATTTAATTTCATCCCATCCTGTTTTGTAGTTTGTTTGTTATTCGAAATATTCCCATTTCCTTCACAATACATTATTGAATAACACATGTTTGACCGGTTGAAATTCAAATGACACAAAAAGTGATGGTGTTTCCTTGAGATAATAGTAGTATAGTATGTAGTTTATATAATATATAGTATAGAAGTTCAATGAAGAATATGCTTAAATATATTGAAGGGTGGACTACCCCTTAACATGTTCTTCTAGAGAAATGCATGTATAGTATTAGAATTGCATGAAAATGTTTTTTTTTCTAATGAAGTGATTTTCCGACAACAAATATGGTTTATTCAAAGTTGCGAGCAAGCTATTGCTTTAAAAAAATATTACCTATTGACTATACTGCAAAAATTTCAGTGTCCAAAATCCTATCAGGGTTTTTAACGCTCGCAAAGTACACAAATTGAGAATAAACTAGAAAAGAACTGTACAACAATAAATTTAGGAATAAACTCATTGCCTGTTCTAACTTCTCAAATTATTTGTGGACAGTGGTTGAAGGCTTTTGGGGCCAAAGTTTTCAGGGTCATTATTTTCTGGGTTTGAAAGCCGTATATTTTTTAAACTTGATACATGATACTTTTTTGGAGATAGTCTCATATTGTATTGGCATACTACAGTATGCCTTCAAAATTATGGCCAGAGATAAAGGGCCCTTTACAAACAATCCATTATACATTGACAATTCAGCAATGAAATGCATGTCTAAAAGATTATTATAGTTCTAATATATGAAATAAGATTTTGTGTTGATACGGAATCCTGATCATAATTGCCTAATGTGCATTACCTCCTTCAAACCGACCTAATAGTGTTAGTTATTCAAAAGTAGGTATGTGTTTCGAGTGATGAACTATAATATTCTATGCTAGAATTCTAAAATAGTAGGTACTATATTCTCTGCAATGACTGACTTTTTTTTGCCCCCCTACCATGTCTGATAAAATTTATAGAATCACAACATTGACCACAATATTTTCGTTTCAATGCAATAATATTTCTGATAATTTAGTGCCTATTATTATAAAATTTTATTGTAGTAAACGTAATTTTCATACCCCTCACCTCTCAATAATAAGCGTTCAGAGTTTTCCGTTACGTGGCGCATTGAATCTTTTTTTCCGTTAATCGCAAACTAATTAGATGCAGATCATTCCAAAGGAGAACCTCCGGCTCCTGCGAATGTATAACAGATTTGGGCAGTTGGTATGAATATACGTGCTGGACTATTCGGGAAATTCTAAAAATCCACGGCCTTCAATACAGGAAAATATCGACACTGAATCAAATGTAATCAAATAAAATTTTATTAAATCCGTTTTGCTATTATACAATGGATTGGACGTATCTGGTTGGGTGTAAAACACACACACACACACTCACTACAAAATAATTACTCTTAAAGTACTAGTTTACAGGTTAAAAGATCATTTACATTGACAAAAATAGAGGATATTTACCTACATACATGGACATACTACATTGGTGAGTATGTAAAGCTAATATTACTTAATGACACATAAAAGCAAGTATATAAGACATCGTGATATAAAAATAAAAAATCATAAACGCTATGAACACAGTTAATACTGCTAGAAAGAAAGTCATCAAATTCCCTTGAGCTATAAAACAGTGATTCATTAAAATTACTTCAACCTACTTTTTAAAATTCCGTACGTGTTATTATTTTCTATACTATCAGGAAGCCTATTGAAGTAAGACGCTCCAGTCATCCGAGGTGATTTTTTGTGGAAAGTGTGGTTCTTTTTTTTGCAACAAGTCGTTTTTATGTCTTTTTGTTATTGTTGTCAATATTAGAATTTTTTGGCAGTTTATTTCGGTTTCGTAAATATGGCTCAGTAATTTATATAAGTGAATAGAAGTAATACTGAGAATTTTTTTATACATCGCGATATGAGGTTTGATATGGTAAAGGTAAATCAAAAATAAATCGCAATATTCATTTTTGTGATACAAACACCCTTTGAATATCACGCCCTTACCCTCATACTATGATATTATAGGAAATCGCAGAGTAAGCATATGAATAATAGACAGTCAATAAAGTGTCCTATCTAGCATTGATTTCAAAACAGTCAATCGATAGAAACTGTAGTTGATTTTTTCAGAAAACTGTTAATTTGTACATTGCAAGATACTTCCGAGAAATTTTGCAGACTTTGATGTACAGATTAAAGTGTAATTTAGCAATATTGGTAGTTTCTGAGCTGTATGGTATTCAATGCAAACCGTTTTCGAAACAATCAACATTTATCTATTACAATAGCACCAATTTTCGAATTGGTTTAGTGTTCTGGTTTTCCTGAAAGTACAAGTTTTGAGTGATCTGATATTATTGTGCATGTGTCGTCTGCATACATGAGAACTTTTGCCTTGGTTAGAATAATTTTGCGATCGTTGATAAATATGAGAAAAATTAATGGACCGAGAACACTGCCTTGAGGGGTTCAAAGATCCATATCAAAACATCATCATCAATTTTCACTATAATCTTACTGTTTTCGAAAAAACCAATCATCAAGGCAGCCACGAGTACCCAACTTATCTATTTTTTCTGAGACGGATAACCTTTCGACTGTATCGAATGTCCTTGTTAAGTCGAACAATACTGATACCACATATTCATCATGATCCATTCTATCAAGAATGTTTTGAGTGTACTCAGCCACACTTGATTCAGTGGAGAAGCCATTTCTGAAACCGTGTTGATTATTTGTTATTAAATAGTAAGTTCACAATTACAACACTCATACATGATTCAACACTCATAATTCAATAGCCATGACATCGATAAAGAAACAAATGTCAGATATTACTTTCCTACAGTGTATCGTCAGATAAACAGTGATACAGCTCAACATCAACAAATCTTGTGTTCCTGATGAAAATCCATCACCGTACTCAATCTGCAGTGAAAGCAGACAAACCCTATTAGCCTTAAACAGACAACGTGTTAACTCAGGGCTAGTACTAGAGTGCCACCAACATTCAGCCAAAGCCTCGGTAGATAATAACATTATCCTAAGGTGGGTTAAAGTGCACGACAGGAGTAAAGGTAATCGCATTGACGACACTTCAGCCAAGGAAGCGGCTGGACTATAAATTTCAGGAGGCAGTGGCACCTACGGCCTGATGACTTTCACAATTGTGGAACTAGCCAAACATCACATCCATGCTCAATTCCTGAAGAGATGTCAGAATCTCCTTGGGTGCCCTGGGAAGCTGATGCCGAAGAAATATCTGGCGACAACCAGGAAAAATCTACGCTTAACAGTAGGATTTTCTGACTGGCCACTGTCAACTAAAAAAACATCTCCACAATATGGGACTAGTGGATACACTTTTATGCAGGATGTGTGAACAGGAAAATGAAGCTGTTAGGCATATCCTATGCGAATGTCCGGAATTATCGTCAATAAGAGAGTGTGTAGTCGGCGAGTCTGGTCTACACCGGCTGATATAAAGGAGATGTCTCCCAGATACCTATCCACCTTCCTGGAAAGGACAGAATGCGCGCTGACCTAGAAGGACAACTCCTTGGGAGGATGTACAATGGGTCACATGTGGCCTAAGTGCTGTGGGCCTACACCCACCCTCCCTACTCTTCAGATACAGATCACCGTACTCAAAAAATGCTCCAATGAACTTGCACTGGTATTCTGAACGGTCTTATACTCACTTCACTCACAATACTACTTTAATATTTCGTCACGATGACTGTGGAAGAATTGATACCTGTTACCACTATTGAAGTGAAAAATGTGTATTTCCTTTTGAAACCACTTTATTCTAGTATTATGTTTTTCAGTTTCGTGAAGTTTAAAAAGTATCATTTGAATTAGAGAAATCTGAACGAGTTCATCAAATCAGTTATAATCTAGTCATCTGTTAGATACCAACCATACCTAATATTTTTGCAATTCAAAAATATTCTTGACATCAATATATTATAGAGTTAAATTGGACGTATCCTATTTCTAGTTGTTCCAAATAATCAAAATATTTCAGGACACTCCAAACTGAAAATATCCTCAACTCTTCTCTATGAATATCATCCCATTACTCTGTTTCGGAAACAAAAGTTAAAAATGGAACAAAGAGTTAAAACAAATATTTGGTTTGCTGAATGAATTTCCAGTGGCAGAGCGCAGAATACAAACTAACTCGCGAGCCCTTTGAGTTTGTCGGTTGCAGTGAAACATAAAAGATAATACGGCAGAAAAAAGCCAACGACTCAGAAATAATAAAGAATGCCCGGTTTAATGATGCTTGGTTTGTTACTTGAGGAGCAATTTTATACGGATTTTAAGTGCACGCAATTTCATACTCCTTTTTTACTCCAAGCTCCCAAATTGCCTTTTTGTCTTCTTTTAAGCTCTTAATTTTAGTTTGTAATGAGAACTGTAATAACGCGGAAATCATATAATTGATTTATTGATGGATATAATATTCTTCTGGCAAAAACTATTTTAGAAAAGATAATGTGTCCAAAGGGTTCAGAAACTATGTACAGAGTGGGCCATATTAGTCACTTTTAGAGGGAAACTCCTGATTTCAAACTAGATAGATGAGAACTGATAGCTGTGTCTGAGAGTCAAATTTCATTGCAAACTTAATGGTAAAAACCGCATGTCGATGTCTATCATCGTTTCTGAGTTACAGCATGTATTTCAAAAATCTGCATTTTCGAAAAGTTTAAACTTTTCTTCTGTCGAAAAATTCTTGTTTCTATAGAAACATCTCTAAAGCACTTTTACGTCGAATTCAATGGTTTTAAAAACTTTTTAAGTGAGATACCAATAGTTATTGATAATTATTGATAGTGCTACAAAAATGTAGCACACTTGATGATATGCCAGAGTCATCTTTGAAATACAGAGCATTTAGGTTTTTCATGTAGACTTTGAAACGTACACTTTGATCAAGTAGGCTTTGGACGATAAAACAGAATGGTGGCTGAGTAAAGAGATGCTCTTTACTCAGTGGTTTTTGTTCAATTTTCAAACACTTTCGCAAAGAAGTATTTAAATTATGAAAAAATGGGATATGATAGTATGTTTCATACAAACCGGAGAAAATGCAGAAGCAGCAAGCAATTTGTATCACGAGAGGTTTCCAAAGAGAAGACCACATTTTAAAGACATTCTCGCAAGATTGCGACACAACCTTAATGATGGTGATCAATTTGATAAACAAAGGACAAAATAATATGAATGAAATAGGGATAAGGTCTTGGAAGAAATAGTCGTTTTAGGAGACTGCAACTTTTGGTAATGATTGTATAGCAAACCTAGAACCTAACCGTTTACCGGACAGTTCACCGGACCTAACACCTATAGACTTACACCTCTGGGGTGGATTGCAAGATGTTATTTTGGAATCCACCACCAATTCTAGATTCGATTGAAAGTGGCAGTGATGCAAGGTTTTGCCTATCCCACTCCTGTTAAACTAATTCATTCGGATAACACGGTAGAAAAGTTGCCGCCTGTGTGTAAGAGAAGCAGATAAATATTTCGAACACCTCTTCTGAAGAAATATATTTCTATGTTTGGTCTTCATCATTATTATTATTATTGTTGAAGTTTCATTTATCAGAAGTAAATATTGTTTTATTGAAATTATGCGTTTTCATTACTGCTGTGCTATCAACATTTGATAGCTACACTGAATGATTTCTTGCTGTTTTATCGTCGCGTCCGTCCAAAACCTACCTGATTAAAGGGTGCGTATAAAAGTCTGCATGAAAAAAGCATGAAAAGTAATTTAAAGCTTTATTGAAATATGTAGGAGCATACACAGTGTCTCATCGAAAAATAGTTTTCTATCAATAACTATCGGTATTTCATTTGAAGAAATAAGTTTTTTTCACCATTTAATCCTACGTAAAAAGGGTTTGGCAATGTTTTCAAAGACATCAGAGACTATTAACGGGAAAAGAGGCAAAACGGTTCTCACCATTAAGTTTGTCATAATTTGACCCTCAAACACAGCCATCAGCTTACATCTATGTAGCTGGAAAACAATTAGTACACTCTGACCGATTCCAGAGTAATAACTCCTCGTTAGTGCCAAGAGGTTAATTTCAAGCAGATTGAACCGTCTGAATATTCCGAACAAACGGAATTCTTCTCACCTAGTCTAGTCACAATATGTGTTTGCAGTCTGGTCTGTCGGTGGTTATCCCGCCAAAAAAATATTTTCAGCAGTTACCCTTGGACGAATTTTCCAAAAGGAAAACATTACACAGGTATCTGATGGTTTTATTTTTTGTGCGGCATCAGGTGGGTAAGTTTTTGTTTCTCCATAGCTCCAAACGTACCTACCATGAGTTTAATAGTCTGGAACATGGAAGAAACATTAGAGATTTGTCTTTGTTCTATAGATACTATTAAGGGAAGTGTTCCAGAGACTGGGCATATTCGATTCCATCATATCAGAAATACGCGACGGACTGTGGCTGCTCATCCTTTTAAGGTTTAACTCAGTACACCTCGGATTTCACAGTTTAAGAACTCTTCCATTTGGAGAATTGTCTTTATGTAGAAAAAACTACCTGAGAAGGTTTTTCTGGATGGCCTTGATCTTCAGCGACTCAAATCCACTGTGAATAACTACTTTCGTAAGGACACCGCTCTAAGAGCGGCTTTAGGATTTTCCTGAAGTGCTCTATACTCTATATAAGTGAAATAAATTCAAAACAATGTATGAAGCGCATTTGACTGAAAATTCTGATACTTCCTCTTTTTCACATGTCACCTTCAGTCGTTAATACGAATTTTGTAAATTCGTATATGAAATATAATAATTGATTTTGTTACCTCAATCATTTATTCCTTAGTTTCACAAAAGTACAGACATGCATATATTGTGTGTACAGCATCATTTTACCATAGCAATAATGCAGTTGCGAGATAAAAAACTATGAAGTGGCGCCTTCTACTCAATAGTAGTATGTCTGCCTACACCTCTCTTTACGCTTTCGAATACTAAATGAATTCACAGTCTCTATGTTAATAGATATAGAAAAACGTAACCATAATGACTGCACTCTATATGCGTACATAGTTTATCTGAAAATCACCAGATCGAAGATATTATCAATTTGTTTTCTTATTGCTTATTACTTTCGAATTGATGACAGCAGTGTCCCCATGGTAGATCATTAGGCATGTGAAGAAATGTCAAAATGAATCCTTCAGACCTTTCAATGTTCTGTACTGATGATTTGTTTGTTTGTATTTGATATGACTTTTCATTACTGTAGTACGACAGTTTATATAGAGTCATATCGAGGTAGCTTCCCATTAATTATACCTAATATCAAACAAGAGCATTCTTAAAATAGATATCAAAGATATTGCCATTTATCACATAGTTTCAAAAATTTTCCTCTCTAAAAGTTGAGCTTTCTATCAAGAGCTTTCTCTCATATATATGTTTTACTAACTGAATATCAGTCTTATATCATTTATTTCTTCACATATTCGGAATCTTTCAACGACGTTTGTGAATGAATCTTTCATCGATATCCCAAATTCGAAAATTGGTTTTTCTGCTGTTGAAAGAAAGCTGTATCGAACTTAACTTTTCCCTGCGTCACATTGAACTACTGACAGTATAAACTATACTGATTATGTCTATGAGAATGAAACCAATCTCAACACCACTCTCAAACAGGCAAGTTTCCATGTGTATAAAAGACCTCGTGAAAATAACAAGAAAACTTTTCTGTCATCGAAAGTTTGGAATGGGATAGCTATCAAAAATATGGGGATGTTTATTTCTCCCCAATTTGGCCCAGGAACATAGAAGAAAGTCGTAATCAGGACATCAATGCAGTTCATTTCGGATGTGTGAAAAAGTATATAGCCGAATTTTTAACTGTAACAATTCGATTTTCATTTTTGGAAACAATATCAGTTTTCATAGACTTATTGTTTATTTCAGATCGACTGAATGGAACGACATAATTATATTGTGAAGCCTGTTGATTCTTTAATAACCAGAGACACTTCACTTGTGTTACTGGATCACATTGTTTACTATCGCTGCCATCGATTTGAATAGACTGATGCACTCCACCGTTCTCATAGCTGTTCATTCGTCCGCTGATCAGCAAACTTCCTAATATCATTTAATTGATGATAATTTGAAAATTTTGCTCCTGAAAATATTTCAATTTCTTTTCAGATTAGATTAGGTTAGGTTGGGTACAAAGTGAGTGGGTCTATTCGAACCTCCACCGAATCCCGTAAGAGTTCATTGTGGCTCACACCCATTCTCATTCGACCAAATAAACCCAACTTTTCAACGAAGCCGAATAGTTTGTATGGTGAGTGGTCTTTCAGGTCAGATGGTAAAAGAGTACGGCTCTGCCGAACTCTAAAAACCTAATTTGGTCTCCAGCGGGGCAGGCACAAACTATATGCTCTGCTGATTCATCGTTAATGAGGTAGTCAAGGTGCAAGATTCCCACCATGATACCCGCGTCAACCTTCTCATATGAGGGTTTTTGCACGTGAGCTACACCTGACGATGCCTTAGATTCACCCGTGCAGAGCTTTTTCGCCTCTGATTTTGATGAATCATCACTTGAGCGCAAACGTTTGGTAACCTGCGGTTTGTTCTTCCACCTGAGATATTCTGCGTACGCCGCTCAAGAATTTGATGCAAGGCGCTTTCATAAGGTACCCTGCTCTTGAGGAGACGACTCAGACGTTTCGTGGATGAACCACAAAACTTTTTTTTAGGTTCGCTTATTGGATTAGTAGTTGGAAAGTTGAGAAGCTCTCGCTCCTGATCTAAATTTACGGGGAGGTGAGTTGGAGTCGTAAGCTCAACATTAATCTTCTCTGTAGACTCAGCGTAAGAAAGAATTTTCAAGTTTACTCTGTCCATAAAAGTCCCAGGAGTAGCTGGGAAAAGAAGGTCAATCATGGCAGAGCCCAGCATTACCGTAACAAGGCCATGCTACGACGGGAGGGCCCCCGGTATCTTGAAGGTTCCATAGAAATAGCTGATAGGCCCAATGTCATTCATTCTTTCGGCACGAATACACACACCTTAGGATTAAGCCATCATTGGGATGCCATTCAGTTAGGGAATAACATAACCACAAGTGATTCTGTCATTCCCGTATCCATAGGGGCTACGTGGAAGGAGGCATCCGATGACCTGTTTGCTCAACCCCCATATCCCAAGTCAAAAACAGCATACACAGTGGTTCAGGCAGTGAAAGATGAACAAGGACAGCCAACCCGCTTTCTTTTCACGTACTGAGTTATGGATAAATTGCTTGCTTGATTCTATAGATTTCTTTTCTAATCACTTTCTCATATGATTACTTGCTGCCGATCAGTATGAAGTTCATCGTTGGACCGCCTTGGAACCAACTCCAGATCATCATATTTCTCTTTGGTTTTTCCATTCCATTGATGATCAAAAGATCGCATTCTTCTTAACCCAACCCTACATTTGGTACTCTTATCAGCTGTAGCATTTTTTCCAATTTTTTGAAGATGCCACGCTATTTCTCTAATCATCGAAATACATTTCATTCTCATCGACTTTCTGGGCAATGGATTGCTCCAAAACATTATCATGCATAGTGCCTGATTTCTCAGACAAATCCGCTTGTACAGAGTCGCACTAAGGAACGACCGCTAATGCGATTCTCCATTTTCTACAAAGAAAAATTCTAGTAGTTTACTTTTTTTTTATTTCAAGATAAAGCGCATCAACCACTAGGGTTATTAGCACTACGTTACATTTCACATTACATGATTATTGTGTTCAAATTGAATGACACATATTGATATTTGTCAAGAATGATATGAGATTTTCAATATTACAAGTGTCACTGAGAGTTTCTCGTAGTTCTTTCGGTATTCCGAATTCTATTGTTTTAGGAGTTTGAAATATTAATGTATGATCCACTAATATGTGGTATCTTGTGATGAGTCGCTCTCTCCCTCTGTTAAGGTACTGTCGATGTATCTCAGAATTCGTTTGCGGAGCTTGGTACATCGTGTTTTTATACTTCTCTCTGTGAAGTAAGGGTAGATTTTCTCCAGCATATTGCACAGAGGAATTAGTTCTTTGGTGTATCCTAATGCTATTTGTTCTGGTTCGTGTGAACCGAAAGTGTTTTCAAATAGGTCAGCAATTTGATTATACTTCAGAATGAACGGCGGAGAATGTGATTCGATGAACTCTTTAGCAGGTGCCATCATGTTTAGAATTGACATTTGTGGCTTTTCATGGGGAGTTATATGCTTATATTTTTTTATTTTTTTACTTTCTGGTTTGGTGAATATATCATCTATTGTTTTATCTTGGCTGGGTTTACTTTCAATTGGAGGTGTGAGGATGTCTTCCAATGTTCTTTTCGGTGTAGGTTGTGTGTCTTTCTGTGATTCAGTTGTTGAGGAAGTAGCTTTTGGTTCCATTATGTTTTGGGTGACTTCGAGGGGTATGGGCGAAAACAATGGGTTTTCCCCCAGAGGTTGTGGTAGTGCTATCGGTGTATTCTGAATGCTGTTCGGATTTTCTTCTTGTGCTGGGCTTTTCGTAGATGTAGTTTGGTCTGGTGGTGACTGGGTAATTGTTCTTGTACATTGAGATGCTAAGTGGCCAGATTGCTTGCAGTTAAAGCATGTCATATTGTCTTGTGATACGAATATNGGATACGTTGGTTGTTTATTGTGATAGAACCATGTTGAGTCATGAAGTTTTCGATACAAATCTCCTACTAATATCTTTGTTGGATAGGTATATACATATTCTGTTATTCGATATTCTCGAAGAAAATATAATATTTCTTGGATGTACAATCGCTCCTAGCCCAAAGATGTATTCTTATACACTGGGTAGGTTTGTTATCTAATTACTTTCGATATAAACCAACGTATTCAGTAAAATTCAGGATCTGTCTATTGATACGTTTCACTGTATCACCGATCAGCAGAATAGAAATGTATTTATACTAAACAACAAACAGAAGGGTTTCCACTTATATAATGCATAGTTCCTCATAATCGATATAAAATATAACAATATAAAACAATAAATAATAAAATGACTGTAAAAAACTCAAGTATAGTGATTGAATTCACGGGTAGATCTTACGACAAAGCTCATTTTTCTATAACATTCAGTATTCAATGTGCCGAGAGATCTTTCATCAAATTGATTCTCTGAAAATTGGTGTGATTAATGAAATAGTCCTTGATAGTGGGTGATTTCCTTCATGTAAAACTCATTATTTTGCATTTAGCTTCTTTGAAAGAGAAGTCAGATATTGAAAAGTGAGTAGATACATTATTGAGATCATCTTAAAGCATGTCACAATCGTTTTCGCTTTCAAATCTTCTAAAAGGATTGAGTGCATCGGCATATAGAAGAAATTGAGAATGCCCGAGAAATCTCATTAACAAAGAACACGAAGTGGAGAGGTCCCAAAATCGAACCCTGTGGAACTTCCGAAGTAGCTGTGAATTCGAACGAAGATACGTTGTTGAATTCTACATCGAGATCTGTTAAAGAGAGTTTGTCAGAAAACCACTGAAAATCGGTATTCATACTCTTAGAGATAAGTACTGGTTTGAATTTGGCTTTAATACAGCATAAGACACCTCCACCGCAGTTCACACTGGAGATACTGTAGCTTTTGTTATTTCGAAATACCAGGTAGCATGAATCACTCAGTTCGTTATCAAAAAATACTATCATTCAGCCATGTTTCTGATATACATATCCCATCCCAGTTATTCCTTATGTTTCGTGCGTAGCCCTCTCACGTTCTGGTAGTAAACTGAAATATTTTCAGTTTTCAGTTCTCGGCATCTAAAAAATCGTAGACATGAATAATGCCTTTGCCTTCATTGTCCTAGCCCAAAGGCCTTACAACTGGCATCTTTCCTCTGTCTAACGCCACCACTGTCACACTGTCATGGGAATCCCAACTTCTCCGAACCACCGGCGCATAACTTCGGCCATACGAAAGGACGAATCAGCGGGATACAATATGATACAAAACAATATATACATGCAATCCTTCATAACATCCAGGCCAGTGAAACTGAAATAACTTTTTTTTCACCAACAGTTCAAATACAAACAAATAGAAAGAATAAAAAACAACAAATTTACATAATAAACTCTTCGCTTACATTTAATAAACCTAACCCATGTACCCCAAATGAACATCACCTAAACAATAGCACGTATCCGCGAAGTTATTTACAATTTGACAGATTCATGTCTCATCCTGACTGGGGGGACCACGTCCCCTCCCCAGAGTCAACATTTCTATCCCTGTAAGCTAGCAGCTTACATCTATTCCTCCTTTTCTTCCATAACCATTTTCACACATAACCATTCATTCACGAATCGTGTCCATTCATTTCTTTTTTCATTTATGTTCCTTAGCATCATTTCACCTTTCGCCCTTTCAGTCTTTTGCTTCCACTCTCGCCATTCAATCCTATCTCCGTACATGCATCTATCAATCACGTGCTCTGCCGTTTCAAGCTCCCCATAGTCGCAAGGGCAGGGAACCTCCGGACCCAAGTATCCCGGAAAGTTCTACAGAATCTGTAGAACAGTCGCTCAGTCGTGTGCCTCTCTCCCATTTCCTTTGCCATTCTCTCCTGATACACTCATTTATCTTTTTTCTGTCTTCAATTTGGCTGTGCAGCTTTATCACATTTCATGTGATCTATTTTTTGTTCCTACCCTTGAACAATGGAAATTGAATCTGCTACTCTGACCAAGAAACATTGTCAAGCACGTTCGAACGAACATTTCAAACAAGTTCAAAAACACATGTTATCTCCGTTCTTTCACTTGCATATTATCATAAAAGTTTCGTGTTATGAAATTTGAGTTGATAGAAAAAATATACATGAATTTTTCCCATTATTAATTTTTAGTTTCTTCGCTTCCAGATGAAAATTGGAATGAGGTTTCAACGTTAAACGATATTTTAATAACATTTCATTTACCTCAAATGTACATTAAAAGAATCCAATAGGAAGAAGACATTCAGTGGTAAATAAATACATACTTACTACCCAACAAGGCAAGCCTTGATAGTGGGAGTAAAACTAACCTGTAAGTAAATATTCTGAAGTGCTATGACATTATAATGGTATATTGTACAACAAGTGAGAAATACGACATATTTCTCACGAGCGCAGAAGTTTGTTGGCACGAGCAGAATGCGAGTGTTCAGGTTCTAATGTCGCTGAAGACTAAATGGATTCTACTATACTTTTTGATATTTTCATTTTGTTAGCTATGGAGTTGTCAATATGAAACTCAGCAACATTGCTGGATTTCCAACCTTCAGAAACAGTGGCCAGTATATAATTCAGAGTTCGGTAGTTCCAAAAATTTCACTATTCATTTCCCCATGGTGCCAAATTTATTAATCCCTACAGGCTGTTTCGTACATTTGCTATTTTTGAAATTAAAAAAAAACGTGATTCATTGGTGATTGGTCGAAGCTTCACACATTTTTTGTGAATTTGATAGAATTCTCCTGTGACTGTGAAATTTCTATGAACGTTGGTTTTAGTATTGTGTAATTTTATTGAAAGGGTCGAATTAAGATCTTCCATGTCATCAATTTTTGAAGTTCATCACAACGGCATACCCCTGTAAAGCCAATAGCTAAAGCAGCCTGAAATCAAAACGAAACATTCATTTTTCGATAATTTTATTCACTAATTTAATGTTTTCTTTTAATATTTATTCATCTGGCACCTCTGGACTTCTTCAAACGTAAGAGTTTATGATTTATTGGGTGTATAACTTCCATTTTTTTGATTTAAGAATGTTACTACCATGAAATATTTGCTTGTATTAACACCATTTTTAAGGAAGGCACTCGACTTTATCATTGAAAACTTGTTCCACAAGGTTGACGAGTTCCATATTTTTTATTTCTCTTCTAGATAGGCTAAGAAGACGGTTTCGCTGAAAATCCCTTCGATATTTTCAAGTTTGAACCAGCTGATAAAATTAGAATATGCGATCTCGTACTGCTGAGCTGATTTTTTTGGAACAATTCAATTGAAGCTCTTTTTGCAGCATCTTCAATATCGTCGGGAACACACAATTCCTCACTATCGTTCTTCATTATGCAAGACAGTAAACACCAGCCAGAACTTTTAATGTGACTTTAAATAAAATGCGAGAGCTGTGAGCAATACTGGTTGCGGGTAACCGGTGATTCGGCGTCACCTGACACGGCCACTTCACAGAAAATGCGATAACATGAA
>WOGP01001527.1:0-23094 GCA_015342065.1 Leptinotarsa undecemlineata | reverse complement strand
TATATTCTAAATTATATTAGGAAATTCAATAACTTTGTGTTTTGTGAAAGATGACACCTTGAAATATCAGGTCAATTATTGCAAACTCATTTCTTAAGTTTCTGAAACATAAAAAGTATACACTGAGGATTAATTACTGTAATATGGTACTCATTGAATTGCCTAATTTTCGGCATTTATAGTTTCACCAATCAAAACTGAAAAGTGAGCAAGATTAGCAGAATGGTATAAAACAATAAGAAAGATTACACATCACAATCATCGAACCAATCCCCATAATTTCACCCGACTACTTTTAGCGAGAGAAAGAAAGGTATAGACGCGCGTGTGCTGATGTTCGGTTGTTAATTAGACGAAAACTGCGAACAAACGCCACTAGATAAATCTATTTTAAACCGAAAAGTCGAGTTTAAATTTTTGATCAAATAGAATTTCTAGTCTCTGTTGGCAGCCAAAAATTTAACATTTCAGATCGAAAAAAATCTCTTTAAACTTGGCTCAAACTTGAGGTATTATGCTCTTTAATTAGATTTCAAACGTTGATACAAAAACAAATCGAATGCTGTGGTAATTAAAATTAAAATTATCGGGAAAAGGTTAGATACTTGGTTGTTTATTTGAAATGGCTGCAAACGCTTGCCAAACATTTCATTCATTCCATTGAATCGAGATGAGCGTTTGGTTTGAGCAATTTAGAATTTCCTGATTCTCAGGCTATTATTTAAAATGAACTGCAGTTGTATCAGTCCAAACAGGTGAAGAGTTCACGATTCGATTTTTTTTATATTTGATACCGTACGTAAAATAACTCTGTATCTAAGGTTAAAAAATATAAAAAAAAAATACGTATATGGAATTTTTCAGCATATCAGTCATTAAGGAATTTTTTAAATCATTTCTGTTAATTCATAGCAAAAAAAGAACTGATTTCATTATTGAAAAACTCAACTGTCAAAAGAGCAGAAGAAGAAGAAAAAGAAAAGAGTCAGGAGCAGGCAAAAGAAAGACCAACTAATGTTTGAAGTGGCCTCCATTGTTTTAGAAACAAAAATTGAGACATTCATGGAATTTTTCGGCAAGGATCGATATTAGGGCCTATATTGTTCCTTTTATTATACAAATGATTTGGAATCACATATTTGAAATAGTTCATGCCGACGATACGTCTTTAATAGTATCTGACATGGATGAAAACTCACTTTTAGACAAATGTATATATACTTTGCAATCTGTTATGAACTGGTGCGGAGCTGATTCTCTCTATCTCAATACTAACAAAACACAATTGGTTAGAATTTACAATCGACAAAATCATTGCGAGTCTGTTCAATGTAAAATTAAGAACATGTGAATTCTGGGAAAAAAAGAGACACATTTTTTGGGAACTACCATTGATGCATGTTTGACATGGAAACAACACTGTTCGAATTTAACGAGTAAAATTAACTCATTAGGTTATCTCTTTAGAAACCTAACAGATATCTTGATAGATCAGCAACTTTTGGCACTATACTGTGCCAAAAGTAAAAAATCTGACATGTGATATACCTTAAGATTGAGGCATCAGAGTAGACAGATAAATGTTAGAAAACATTTCAGTTTTCCAATCCCAAACGACAGTTTTTTTTATTTTTATAAAATGTCATATTCTGTTTTTTGTGTTCACCTTTCGTCAGAATCAGAAAAGTATTTGAATAAATTCTTGGATTGTACAGGTACATATTAATCGGTTCAGATGCAATACTCAAAATTATGTGAAACAGTTGTTATTTTTTATGAAAACTAAGTTGTAAAGTCTGTTAATCTTTCATTATCCAATAATAATTTGATCAAAATATTTTCTTCTAGCACAACGAGTATCAAAATTCGAAAAAACTTCCTTTTTTTCAAGTAAAACACTGTAGATTTCATTTTTCAAGGAATTTTCCCACTTTTTGAAAATATGGCGTTGTATGTTCGATAATTGTTTTACACCCTGAAGAGTCATTATCGAAATATCCTTTTTTCACCCAGAAATGTCTATTCAAATTTTCAACGGAGAAATTTAATGTTGAAATAAATGTTTTTGTCGTGGTAATGACTAAAGAAGCTCTTAATATACATATATATTTAATACCTCAAATTCTCAAGAAGTGACCTTCGGAAGAAGTTCTGTAAAAATATAGGAACGTCCATTTGAATAATAAAGAAAAAATTGTTGTAGTATCTATCTCAAAATTCGATAACAAAATCCATTTTCCAATTGTACTCACAGAAAAGACCCTTCTAGTTTTCATTGAAAATTAGGACGCTAGATCAGGTTTTTGATATTATTTTTGGCATTTTGACTACTTTTAAGTTTTATATATTCATTTATAGAAGTTTACTGTTATGTGATTGTCAAGCGCTTGTTCATGAGGCTAACATACCTACCTCTTTTTCGAATAACTAAGAACGAATACTTTTTTTCCCGCACACAAAAATATAATCATTCATCAATACGTAGTTTTATTAAGATGAACCGATCAAATTTACTACTTGTTGCGTACATATCTGACCGCACATAATTTCGGAAAACAGGAAATTTTTGAATACTTCCGAATCGCATTCGACTGTTAGTTACTGTAGCTTCAAAATAAAAAGAGTCAAATTGTGCTATAGTAAATAGTAAAATTATGAACAGTATAAGCGGAATAAATGCAAATTACCTTCCGTTCTACTAAACATCATGATCAGGTGTTTATCTTTTAATTGAAGGCGGATTAAATCTTTTGTTTTCGTCCATAAAGATATCAAGTTCAAACAAGGAATGATCGAGCTGAAATTATCCCCTTCTGTGTGCTGTATAAGTCATGTAAACGACAAACATATATAGCCTGAAATCTAGGTCCCACTTGTAACCATTATAATTAGCGTAAGTACATTATTGTAAATCATAACGTAATTTTTTTCATTGCAGCCGTAAAGAGGGAAAAGCCTGTTATTACCCAATAATAAAGTTAGCTCTGGCATGCTAATTTATGTATTGACAGACCTATGCAAGCTATTATAAAATAATAAATTTTCTCATTCTTTACTATTAACACGGTTGCAAGACAGATGCTGGGGTACTTGCATAATTTGAATGTAAATAACCGGTGACAGACCTTTGGTCTGGTTTTCCATAATGAAGTTGTTGCATTCCTGCTGAAAATCTACACTACGTCGAAAACACACAAAGAGTAAATGTTCATGAAATGAATAGGCTGTCCGTATTATTTTTTTAATCTTCATAACTTTGTTTTTTAGTTCGTACTGGAACCTCTGGCGTAAAATTAATCTATTAAAAAGACTTTCCCAACACCAGAACAAAAAATTACGGTCTCTCGCAGCGCGTTTTGGTAACCAAGTGAGCGTCATCAAGAGATCATTATGTGTATGCGAATAAAATTAACAAAAAGCCATATTTATTTTTTTCAAATGGCTGAAGTAAATCAATGTATTCCCCAAACAGAAACGCATTTCGTTTTCCATGTGCATCGCCCTTGAATTAAGTGACAAATTATCCAGACACATCAATGGTGATTCGATTTCTTCTCATGGACAATGTTAGTTTGCAATTTATCAGTATGTATTATCAACATATCCATTTTCAGCACGTAGTGGAAATAAAAGAACGAGCATACAACGATTTCGTATTTTTTGTGTATAGATACGGTATTTTTGAACTCTTCCCATATTTTATGATTGACCTCTGTATTCAAAAATGTCGAAGTCGAAAGTTTCACAAATCTAGGCGGTCGAAAAAACTGAAGGCGGTTATTATTCCGTCATCAGCGTCAAAGGTCTCGTACGAATGAAAAATAATAAAACTTGAATATTCCATCGTAACGTCGATTAATCATCTATTGATCTGAATTGATGTCATAAAAAGTCTTAGAAATCTCCTGCTTCAATTGCGATGAACAAACATGTAAGTGAGCGGGTTTATGAAATTTTATGAATAATAAAAAGACGACTAAATTGGTTAAATTGACGTTCAATTGTCGTGAGAGTACGGGCCGGCTATGATTTTATTGGATTCAATTTGTAGTGATTATCTTCCATCATATATTCAACAACATGCATAAAAAAAGGAGACAGAACTACTTGTTCTCTGTGTGTAGCGTACTTAAATCATGGCGGCTAGATTTAATATTTCCTTTTTTAGACAACTGCTGGCTATGTTTATACATCAAAATCAATTTAGAACAGTTGAAATTGCTGAACAACAATGTTAATGGAAGTTTACACTCTGTCAGCGTTACTTTAAACACTTCCTTTGACAATTTTCAACACAGCGGTTTGAATTAGTTATATCCCCTACAAATAATAAATTATTAAATATGGTATAGAGCCGTATTGAGTATTAAGAGTACGGATTTTTTGGCTTTCATATTATCTCTATCACCTATCAGTACTACTAATACACCTTTCATACAACAACGAAAGAAATATGTAACGTTATTTTTCATTGTACGGGGGGATTCACAATTATGCTTGCTTTTTCAGAAAAAATATATCAAAAGGTATGTCTACCTGAAAAAGGGTTTCAGTAGACCATTTTTAAGAGTACAGTCCCTATTAATAATGAAACACATTCCTTGAATAAGCAGATTTAAATAACCTCTATAAAATTCACACGTTCTTACTGAAATACGAAAAAGATAAAATGAAATCACCTGTTATACAGGATTTTCCAAAAAGTATTTAATTCTAAGGAAATAATAAATGAATTTTAGGAAAATGTTATACCATTATAGCGCCATCTAGTGGGGTTTTTGAAAACATAAAAGGCAACCCTAAATGAGAACGTTTCTAACGCTATGCTATGTTCATTTTGAATAGAAACGCAAGCTAGATCGAAATGTTTCAGCTTATCAGTTACGAAAGAAACGCTGAAAATTATGACTGAAATCATATACTTGGAACCCAAAAAAGCTCCTATATTCAAGAGTCCAAATGTCAGAATGATTAAATGTCAAAAGTTCATTTAAAATTACCTATTCTGCTAATTTAATATTGGAATACTGGCAACAATTCTTATTAAGAGTAATTTGAATATTATTCTATTCGGTTTCGGTCTTCATAGTGACATCTGTCAGCGGGAGACAGAACTACCTGGCCTTTCTCAAATATTTCGATAACAGCGTTATTTGAAAAAGTATCTCACCAAACAACGAAAACAGCCGTATGTGAATCAGTAAAGATAATTCTTCATTATTTCAAAATTTTCAATTGACTATCAATTCAAGTGATCATTATTTGAGAATCAATTTTATTCTTTTAAAAAATATTTGTCATTACCATTGCCACTCAGTATTCTACAACTTCCTCAAGCTTTTATCGAGTCAAAAATGATCTATTTTTCTCTAGAAATGTTTTAGTCAAAATATGTTTTCATGAAATTTAGAGATTTTTTATCCAATAACCATAACCAACAAAAACATTCGTGAATCGAACACGTCGACTAGTATTCCCTCTTATAGAAAACCAGATGCCCAATACATCACAATATTTGTCCAGTCGGTTAGAACGTAATTTCAAATTCTTCAACATTTCAAAGGTCAACGATATTTAAACCATGCATGTCTACGTGCTATTGAATGAAATTCGAGGATTTTAATTTGTAAAAGACCTACTTTAAATCATGCATACACACTTGTACAAATAGACTGCTTCACTTCAAACCGAGAGTTCCCGTATGAGCCATATTTTCCTTTGGCATAAAGCTGAAAATCGTCCAATACCATTCATGTTTGGTTTTTGACCCTTTAGATGCTTAAAAAAACATCTGGACCACTCATCATTGTAGAATATTAGAACCGGGTTACGTCACTTATTCAGTAAGTGAAAACAAATCTGTATTCTCATTTTCGTTAATTGTAAAAAAGGGATGTGGCATCCATTTACGTTTTCAATCCCACATGAATAGGCAGGACATGAATAAAGAATTAAGATGATTCATCTTGGATATTCGAACATCTGAGTCAATTGAAATAGACATAGTACACCTTGGTAAAGACTTTCGGTTATTTAGCTTTGGTATGAATGTTATGATGAATATTAGCCAAACAAGAAAAAACATACGAGGATCACCTTTTATGTTCCATCACGATACTTGTAAACGCCTTTCAGTACCAACTCAAAAATTGACGGCGTGCGATTTCAGGAAATGCCTAAAGCGACAAAAATAGTCACTTAGTTCAACGTTTGGTAATTGGTAATGATTACCAAAATTTCGTCGTACTTGGATGAATCTCATGGACCAGGGACGAGTGTGATTCACAAAAAAGATCGAACCAAAAAATAGATGATGTAAGAAAAATAATAAAAAAAAAATCTAATGTATGAACATTTAGGTATGAAAAAGTTGTTTCACATGTACCTATGATATTGGTCCTCTTATTCCGTTGTGGTCCTAAATTAACATTCCCTGCGCATTGGAAGATTGCATATATTTTCCGCCTGTGAGACGGATGCGTATTGAATGAATGGGTAGCTGTCACGTGAATTTCTGCTAATGATTCTACTACTATTTTCCTTGTATTTATCTTCAACGTTTTCCCAATACGTGTTAACTGTATCTTCAGGACTACGTCCGTGTATGGTATTCGGACATACGATTTGGACTTTTATCAACCACAATACCATAGATTACGGTCATTTCAATGTTTCCTCTTTTCAGCAATGATGGCCCAGTCCCTGGCTCCCACAACACCGAGAGAACCCATATCTTCTACGAATATTATGATGAGCAAAGCTACCACCCAACTTGATTATTCCAAATATGTCAAAAAGTTTACGTCATCTTTGGAATGTGGTAGCACATACTGCAAGGATCTCAACTACAGGTAAGCTGATTTGCACTTCAACTAAAAGATCGCTATGAATACATCAGAGAAAGAGTATCAACGACTAAAGAAATCCTATGTTACATTAGCTACTTGCCAATAGTTAAGTAAGAAGTAATATGACTGTGAAATTCGGTATATTGAATGAATTACAAATTGGATTTTCACTAGTACAATAGGACTTGAAATACAACCAATACTTTTCTGGACGGGCATTTCACCAACCAAGTTGGCGTTTGTTTTCTTCATCTCCTGAAGAAGCCAACTTGATCTGTGAAACGTGCCCATATATACATCGTTTCACTTCGATAATATGGATTCACTGGTATATATCTGCCAAAAAAAGATCATCATTTACGTAGCGTTTCACAATAATTTCTGTTGAATACTGGTCTCTTATTCAGATCGAACATTGAAATCATTTCCATTTGTATGATTCACAGGGAGCATTTCCATTGTCTGGACTGTAACTCGCGGGTCTTCATCAAAAAAGAAGAAATGATCCGCCATTTCAAGTGGCACAAAAAGAGGGACGAGTCCCTTCAACACGGTTTCATGCGGTACAGTCCTTTGGACGACTGCGGAGATAGGTTCTCCAACTGCACGCACAACAAAAAACAAACGCATTATCACTGTATTAAGGAAGGCTGTGATAAAGTCTACATATCTACCTCGGACGTACAGATGCATGCCAACTATCACCGGAAAGATTCGGCGATCATCCAAGAGGGTTTTCAAAGATACAGGGCGACTGAAGAATGCGGAGCCAGTTACTGTGCCTTTTTCGGCCAGAGAACGACGCATTTTCATTGCAGGAGGTCCGGTTGTCGGTTCACTTTCAAGAACAAAAGTGACATGGGTAAGTTTATCAGTAGTCTATAATGTAGATGAACTTTATATTCCATCCTATGAAAAATTTTTCTCATCGGAAGTAAGTTTAAGTATTACATTAATACATGAAAAATTCTCAGTCACGATAATTCTCATAATATCAATCTCTAGACAACAGTCGGTTTTTTTACTATGACGATGAAAGCTAGGAATAATTTTACAGACGAAAAAATAACATATTTAGGTATCTAATAAATGCACCTTGGGCACACTGTAGAATAAACAATTCTGAAAAAGTAAATTCATCATTCTTTATATTTCTGCATATTCATGGATGAATTCAACATTTTTGTCATAAAATGAATGACAAAATAACACGCCCAAAGAAGCCATTGTATGGTGAAACACGCGTTGCTATTTTGTGAAACTGTTCAGTGAATGTCTCACGACAAATTGTTTTTTGAATATAAAATAACTTCAAAAATAATATACAGTTAAATGACATTCAAAATTTAAATAGATTCCCAAAGAAATCTGCAACATATTATCTGTAGTACTCTATAGTACAGGGATATCTAAAAGCTGAGCATACTGACATTCTAAATCCATGCACAATACTTAATTTTAAAATATTTTTGCTGGAGTGATTCATTTTGAATTATTGTTTTTCCAGAAAAACACAAATCATATCACATCAAAGATGAACAACTCTCAAGAGACGGCTTCAAAAAGTTCATGAAAAACGAAATCTGTCCCTTTGACAACTGTAGGTTTTCGAAAGTATGTAACCACATTCACTGTATCAGACCACAATGCAGTTACGTGTTGCACAGCTCAGGACAACTCTTTTCTCACAAACGTAAACATGAGAGAAAAGATTCTGAGCTAGCCTACCGCAAGTACAAACTCGCTCAAAGTATGATGAAAACCCTTGCAGACGGCACAGTAGGACCCCCAATGCCTTTCAATCGCGACTATGAAGCTCAGATCGATAGCATTAATCTTTCAATGTACAACCAATCCTCAGGGGGAATGTCGAATATGTCGAATTCTGAAAGTTTGAGTGAAAGAAATTCACCTGTGAGCTACGAGGAGTCAGAGTCAACTTTTGCTATGGATCTCAGTGCAAACGAGTCAAACTTTGCTCAAGAGGACACTGTCACATGGAACAACGATGATTACTGGAAAAAATACTGTCAATTCGTTCCAGAAAACCGTTGTCCGAGCGAAAAATGCGATTACACGCACTGCGACCACTTTCACTGCTTTGTTGAAAGTTGTGAAATGGTATTTAACAGCAAAGACGCTGCAAAGGAACATGCTCGAAATCATGAACAACAAGAAATGATCACTGATAACTACTTTACAACTGTTACGGTACAAAATGGAGGTTGTGATGAGAGTTGTATATACCAAGACAAAGAAAAGCACTACCACTGCAACTGGGATGGATGCAGGGAAGTAATTCTGCCTTCAGACAAACCTTTCAGAAGGTTGGAGCATCACAAAATGCACGAGTACTCCAGAAAACTCAGTTTGACCAAAGATCCTCTAACGATGACGCACTTATCCAGCTCTATCGACGGCATGTTCTGCAGAAAACGAGGGCGTCCCCCAAAAAATCGTGTCATTGAAGTTTGGAATGATTATGTAAGTTATAACATTTATTTCAATTTTTCTACATATATTTAGGTTTTTCAATAATCAAATATTATTGAATAAAAGATGGCTTTTCAAGGCTACCAAACTTGACCCCATCAACAAATATGAGACTATCAACCATTACTATATTCCAGAACCCAATGGGTAATCAGAATCTCATGGACAGCCCTCAGGCCATTTTCACAAGCTTCAAACTACCAAAGCCATCAACTACCCCATCCAGTAGTAAAGATTTTGAAGAGAAAGAAGACGATGAGAGATCGAGCACTCACAGCCCAACAGTAAGTTTGAAATTCATGCATGACCTGGAAACAATACTTACAATTCACTTTTTACAGCCACAGGACTATAGTTCTCAAGGGTTCGACTCGTTTGGTGAAAACACAAAATGCTCCGACAACTTATGTCCTTACCTGGGCTCCACACATTTCCACTGTATTCAAAATCGTTGTTCATACGTAACAGATAAAGAAGATGCACTCATCGTTCACTCGAAAGATTTTCATGACAATGTTGAAATATTAGATGGGTTTGAGTTTTATGATAGAAATATCGATTGTCGATTGCAAAATTGCGCCAGTAACAAAATTAACAGACACTTTCATTGCACCAGGCCGAACTGCAATTATTCATTCGTTCAATACTCCACCATGGCAATTCACAACCAGAAGCATTTAGAAGAGAGCAATCTTCATCAGATTCCAGAGATTCGGGTAAAAAGTGAAGCCCAGTTAACAGAAAGTAAGCCCGATTCCAGTGAAAATCACTTTAAGGCTATGAATTTGAGTCAGGGAGCCGAAAATAAGATATCAGGTGAGTTTAGAGCCAATCGTTACTTGAAAGTATTGCAAAAAACGTGGTAGAACACAAAATTGTCCCTAATTTTCGTAAATTTCAATAAACGTCAATTACACTTTTCGAAAAATGAGTAACTACTACCATATTTTTTGTCGCTCTATGTAGGTATCATTTTCAGTATTTTTGATGACTGTATGTATAGTATTTTCTATTTCTTCTAGTGGTGAAGGCATCCGGAACTTTCTATCCTTTATCTACATTGCCAGAACAAATTCAAAAATCACCAGATTATAAAACCGCTACCTCAGGTACGAATGTGTACTAACATTCAAAAAAATGCTAAACTAACAAAAGCTAGCAATTTGTTAAATTCAGCTTGTGCTTTCTGTTGTTTCAATTGCAATATGTTCCTGGAATAGTTCTTTATAAATAGTTTTTCGGTCTGGTCTTACGATACCTTCAAATAAGCAACATCGAAAATAAAATTAGGTTTTCTTCTTCTTCCCTATGACAAATATGTGCTACAAATATACAACACTGGAATTTTTTTACAATGACACAAATCTTTCAACACGTTACACATATCTTTTCATAGAAGAAAGTCAAAATGTTCATAAAAGTTCGCGGATTTTCACATTTTCACAAATAAAACTACAAGAAATACACTTAATGATGATAATAATAAATCGACGTTATTTACCATCGAATACATAAAAAACAATACCTAAAACTAAAACTGAACATAAAAGATGATGAATGGATGGAGTATCAACTGTACTGTATTGCACTCACTACTGAGTGAGTAGTGTAATATTCTCATTCTCAAGTATCTTGTCACTAGTGAGTAGTGTTAAGATACTTGAGAATGGTGTAAAAACCGAAACCTTGGTCGTATTAATATCATCAATACATTAAGTAAGTGGAAATTAGACACAGTATTTTATCTATATCATTTAATTGAAGATGAATTTCCACAAAATCAATAAGTCATCAATATCACAAATTTTGATGAAATTTATGTTGAAAAAACATGAATTTTTTATGTTGGAACTGTGGCAAATAACCTAACAACAAATTAAAAAAACATTCCTAAAGTTTGCGGAAAGAATTTTTTTTTAATTTCTATTAATAAATATAAAACATGTGAAAATGTCAAAAAAGAAAAAATGAATAGCATTAGTGGCAATTATTTAGGAAAATATGTCGATATTTTTTTCGATATCAAACCAGAAAAAACCACCTAGAACAACCACTCGCTCCAAACACTCATAATGGTTAAGGGAATATAGGAATAGGTATTTGTATCAGATCGGTATTTTCTACTGTTTTCTGCCTGAAGAACTGTGGATATGCAGTTTTCATTGATGTATTCTTATTTGCTTTGGAAGTGTCCTATTTTCCTCACATATTATTGAAGAAATATTGTTTTTCTGTTATGTCATACTCTAAGAAAATCACAACCAACTGCATGTATAAAATATGTGGTACCATAATCGAATAGTTATTGTATTGTAATTAGCACTTCCACAAGTAGTTTGATTTTCTGCTGTAAGTGTAAATGCATGAATACTTGAAATTTACTCGGAGAGTCTACTGGAAAAAATCACATATGTTTCGTTTACAGACCTAAGTCAACAATACGAGGCGAACGCACCAAACAGAGGAAGCAATACACTCTACGGACCTGAACTCAGTTGCTCGAGGCCTTTTTGCAAACTCAAGAGGAAGTACCATTATCACTGCAATGCGTGCAACCAGGCATTCAGTGAACTAGATCGATTATTATTGCATGTGGCTAAACACAGCAGTGGGGCACTGAACAGCCAACTTCAAGAAGAAGGCAATAACCAGTCTCCTCCATCTCGATCGCCACCTTCGCCTCAACCAACTGTTTTGATTTCTACGACGAAACCCTCATCAGAATCCAAAATAAGCATAGCTCCGCTCCAGTCTCTACAAAATCCTGTAATTCTCCCACAAAAGGAACATGAATCCTATTTGACGCCGACATTCGATGCTTATAGTCACTTCAATAATTTTCCTGCCAACCTTCAGTTTGCTCTTTTATCTCAGCAACAACAAATGCAGAACGCTTTCTTACCTCAAGCTTTGTATCCAAACTCTCAGCTAATGTTTCAACACGCTCAGCTCATGCAGAGCCCTCTGTTGGCACCTCAAAACCCATATCAGGGGGAAAATTTGACGAGTCCCTTGGCAGCAATGGCTGCCAATTTGAATAAACGAGCCCTGAGTCCTCACGACATATCTCCAGAAGCAAAAAAAGCTAGGATACAAAATTCTATGCGAATACTGAAAGACGAACCCGTGCCTGAAGGTTATCTGAGATTCAGGTTTAATGAAGACTGCCAGTACCAACATTGTGGATATCGAGAACATCAAACTCACTTCCATTGCCAGCGACATGATTGTGGTTACAGCTTTTGCGACAAAACAAGATTCGTGCAACACACCGCCAGACATGAGAGACTCGATACTCTCATGGGTGGAGATTTTCAGCAATATAGGGCCAATGTAGCATGTGGAAGAGCTGATTGCGCATATACTGCTAATTTAGGTAATTACTCGAAAAGTTTTGATTTCAACTGTATTGTTCATAGTACTTTTTTTATAGGTTCTACCCAAAACAAGGCTTCCCATTTCCATTGTCTCAAATGTGACTTTGTATGTACAGACACAAACAAGGTTGTTGCTCACCGTCGTCAACACCAGAAATTAGATTCAATTCAAGCAGCAGGATTCGAAAAATTCACCCCCAGTCAGATATGTAGAGTTCCAAACTGTCAGCATAGTGGAAAACAAACTCATTATCATTGCCTCCAGTGTCAATATGCTGTCCTAGGGCTTGCCCAAATGTCAGCACATAAATACAGACATATGGAATAAATTGTTCCTTCAACTGGAGAATTTAAATCACCATAATATTGATACTATCTCAAAGAAATCCGAAATTAAAGGAAGTATACATATGTAAATAAGCCTGTACAAAAAAATTCTAAATTGTAAATTATGTAAATAGTCCTTTATATTAAAATACCTCACAAAATATATATATTGAGGAAAAACTCAAGGATACTGCAGTAATCCTTGAAATATTTACTTAGCTGACTGAGGTTAACTGAAAGTTGTTAAACAGTTACTGTATTTTGATAAAAATGGCAAGTCAATAAGAATTTTACAGGTGTTTGGAATTTGTTTCTGATGTACTGTTATATTCAAAACGTGTGAAACACCATTATCAGTGATATAATTAAATGTAAATCTTCACAGAAATGTAGATTTTTTTATTTGAAATAGGGAACAAAATGTAATTTGAAAAAGACATGGTACTTTTAGTTGATAGAGTAGATAGATTTATTAGACATAGAGGCCTTTTCTAATAGATTTAGTGCCTTAGAAAAGACATATAACAGTTCTTGTGCCTTTTTGGGTACTTTTTTGGTAGAAAAATTAGATGATTTACCGTTTTTTGAAAGAAAGTATGTCATTCCATAAACCAAATGTGCCATATTACAGATATACAAATATATAGCAGTTTTTCAGAATGTTTAGAATAGTATATATAGTATATCTACAGTGTCATATCTTTAAGTGAAATCGTTTCTTTTTATTTATCCCATCAATTTTCACATCTTATTTATTTTGCACCTTATGTACATTTCATTTGTGAATTGTTTTGCCATATTTTGAAATAGTTGTAGAAGACACTACATTTTCTTGTTTTATTTTGTTCATAGCTAGTCTATTCTATTTTCTTCGCTTCGTTTTTCTTGTTTATTTTAATATTACTTCTCAATCATTAAAATGATTTAAATTGAAAATGACTCAAAAGTCAATTTTTTATCATTATTATTTAAGCTAAAATTATAATTTATACGTATGTTTATGATTATTTTATGTATGAGTGTATTTTATGTTAAATCTCTGTGATTGTATGATTTTAAAAAATATCAGTATTTATACCATATCGTTCCTCATTTTATTTCACCTTTACTCCTTGTGGGGAAGTGAATATTTTATATTAAGATTTAAAAACTCAAACTTGAAACCAACAAATCTAAACTGAAATTTGGAGCCAAATTCCTTACTATAGAACTCAATGTTACTGTCAGAAAGTTTCCATAAAAAACATTTTGTGACTCAAAACAATCCGCCTACCTTACCTTTCTATCAATTTTCAGAAACAGTCAAATTTGTATCACATTTCATGAGTGAGTATGTTATTAACTACCCTAAGGTAAAAATACAAAAATGTTCAATAGTCATTTATCAATAGATTATTTACAAAAATTTAATTAATGATAATTTTCAATAAAAATTTGACAAACTTAATTGTGACCGAAGAGGCGTATCTTTAAAAAAAATTAAAAATTAGTAATGGGTGTTGCCGCCTCAGCCCTCATGACTTCTAGAGTCGGTTTGATAACCCATCCACGATATTCTGAATATACAATTGAAAGATATTGTGGCACTCCTATACCATAGCCGTCTTAAGTTCTACCAGGGTCATAGGGGATGGTACTCTACCTCTTACACGTCTTTTGAGGTTGTCCCAAATGTGCTTTATCGGGTTGAGATCGGGAATGCGTGCCGGCCATGGTGAAACTTGAATCCCGACCTTATTTAAGTACTCTCTGACGGATTTTGTGGTATGACACCATTGACCGAAACTTTTCACCAATAAACGGTCGTAAGGGATATCTCCCCAAACCTTTAAGGAACCTCCCTGGTAGCCCACTGTTTCTGTTATAGCACATGGATCAAAACTTTAATTTTGGCGCCTGTAGACACTCTTAAAGCTACTCTGCTCTCGTCCGAGAACAATACGTCCTTCCATTCCTCAACTGTCCAGTCAGCATATCGTCACTTCAAAGGTAAAACTCACTAAGTGACATTTTGAGGTAAAATAATTTTCTCAACAAGTACACTTTTTATTGCATGCTCTACCAGAAGACAAAATAATCAAGTGTTAATTCCACTTAGTTTCATAGAACTGTATTAGTAAAAATAACCAAGTGCAAATTTGTGAACAATCATCTGAGAAGCAAAACTGAAAATTCACTTGATTAGATTTACCGTAGCAGCTGGGAAACATTACACAGAACAAAAGCGTTAAGTACTTATTCGGTTTCAACTGTTGAAACACTGTGTTACGATATTTTACTCGAGAGGGTTATTTCACAAGGAGATCTGTTTTTATTAAAACATTTTATTCATAGTACGGTGTGAAATGAATGAAAGGACTAAATTAATAATCAAAAATACCCTAGAAATATGCGAACGAGCACAAGTGGAACAAAAAATACACGTAAGTACCTTTAACCTTCAGTTGAACTTTTTTATTGAGAGTAAAATCATATAAGTGAGAACTAATATGTTCATAATATTTATGCAATATTTGCATAAATAGGAAAATGAGAGTAATTGTCAATTGAGTTGAAAAGGCAACTCACTCTCAAAACTTAATTGTAACTTACAGAATGTATTTGTTGAGGCAAGCTCTATACAGGACGTCCAAAACCACAAGTATGTACATGATATGAATGTCCTCATCGCAAATGAAACTTTACATAATACAGAACCAGGTAGAAAATATAGTGATGGTGATGAAGACTTTGTTGGACTGCAACCTGTAGGTTGATTTTTGTGTATAGTAAGTAATATGGTAAATAAATGGGAGGTAGAACGACATTTTCAATCTCCGACTCCAATGAAATAGAAGTAACAACGGTGCCAACACGCTGGAGAAAACGAAATATATGAAACTGGCAAGCCAACATAAGGAATCAACAAAGATCAATGTGTGTACCGTATAAGAACAAAAAATAGTTTGTAATGCTGAGCTTCTCAAACAAATAAATTGCACTACCTGCCGATTCCACTGTACTAGAAATTTCGCGAATTTATAGGAGTACCGTATATACATTTGTTAAACATACCGTGGTCTGGGAAGTAATAAGCGACAAAAAAGTTTTATTATTGCAAATGTTCAATGTCTGGATTGACTGGATTAACATTTTTAAGCGAAGTCGTTCAAGCAGAAATACCTACAGACAAAAAAACAAACAAATGCTGAACCAAATGTGGCGTACCAGACAAATGAATTAAAATGATCTGCAAGCCTTCGCTAAGCAACTAATGAAAAATCGAAATCTCGATGAAAATTGTGACATCGTATTGTGGCTGAAAATGATATGTCTGAAATTTTAAAAAAATTCACCCGACATCTTATACTGCCAATATGACTACTCCTCAGAATATCGAAAAATGGATATCCGCGGTAAAACCGGACTACGGATAGATATCTCTGCTGTCCTTGGACTTGAACTGCTTTCAATAAGCAAACAGAAGAAAGAAGATATTTCAAAGCTGTGCCGCAAAGGTTTAATATCGAAAGAGGTGGTATGAATCCCTACCGGTATCTGTAAGGGTGGACCGTTTGCCGGAACCTAATGTTGAAGAAGATTAAAATAACGAATAATGAATAGTTACATTTATAGCTTCGAATTTCATCCCAAAAAAGCAATAAAAGTTTTTTTTGAGTGACATATTATTCACCAACTACTATTTTTTCAGTAGTCATCTTAGAATTAAAAATGAATAAGTACATTTTTTCAAAACTAGTTGGAAAGGGTTTGCTCGGAAGACAATATCACTTAGAGGGTGGCTTAACTAGTTGGAAAGGGTAGCACAATGAAGTATTATCAAAAAAACATCAGGGATATGACGCAAGTTGAAATAGATAAGTGAAATTTATTATTCGTATTTTATTAATTATCGATTATTTCAAAAGTCAGTTATTGTACTTAGTGAGTTTTACTTTCGGAGTGAAATGTTCCTTTTTTGATAGTATCGTCCCTTGTGATGAAAAGTGGATCCCCTAGGACAAGAAGAGATGTTGAAGATAGTAATTGGGTATCGATGAGACACCCAGGCACTTTCCAAAGGCGGAAACCCACCAAAAAAGTCCATGGTTACTGCAACCGAGCCAAACCAGCACAGCAGAGTCCAATTGTGAAAAAATCGTCAAAATGCACCTGAAATGGCGTTAGTTGCGACCGCCACTTGTGAACAGAAGATGTCCGATCCTGTTACGCGACAATGCCTGCACGTTTCACAAATCATTGCCCGAAAATCGCCCGAATTGAGCGTGAAAGTTCTACCTCACTCACCATTCTCTCCAGACCTCTTTCCAACCGACTACCATCTTTCCAAGCACTCTGATAAATTTCTCACCAGTAAAATCTTCGCCAATAAGGATCAGACAGAAGCGACCTTCGTTGGGCAAAAAATTTTCTTGTTGACGGAATTAGTAGACTCATAATGGACAAAACTCATTAGACAACACAATAATAAGCTCAAACACTAACTGAAAGACAAATAATTCAATAAATCATGCAGAGAAAAAAAATAGTTTACACTAAGCATCCTCTCTGGATCTCCATCGTCGTCGGTCTCAGAATCCGAGGTGGACGAGTACTGGCCTTGAACACCGCTGACGAACATTTTTAGTTGCGATCATAGAAAATTTTCACACCGGACTCTGGAACGCGTTGTTAGTGGCCTTGTGGCCCCTTACGAATGCTACCCTTTTGAAAGGGTTGGCCGTCTTTCCGTGCTATTGAATTTCAAGGCGGGTGGCAGAGGCGCCAAGTGTGATGTTTCCATTTAAAAGCATGCGGGTAACTGGCACCGAACTTTTACGAGTGTTCTGCCTTCTGGTGTGGGATGAGTTCAATAAAACTCTTAATGGAAATGGAGTTACTCCGTTGTAATGTTCACGGAACAAATCTAAACATGAGAGAGTGGGGTTGATGCTCCCCTTCCCATACACAATGTTGTGACTTCTAAATATTTTTCCATTCCCCACATCGAGGGATTATCTTATAAAATTAAAAAAATTTTCAAACCTTTTCAAAACATTACAATTTCATTAAAAAATACAGTGATAGTAAAAAACATTTTTTCCAAATTAAAAGATAAAACTCCAACTCTACACAACTCAGGCATAGTTTATGGAATTCCTTGTGCAGAATGTAACCAAATATACATAGGCCAAACTGGCAGACTCCTCAAAGATAGAATCACAGCCCATAAAAGTGATATAAAAAACAACAAAAATAGTTGCACTTTAGCCCAACATTCCATTAACCATAACCACAAAATTGCATATGACAATGTCAAAATATTAGACCAATCCAACAACGTACACAAAAGAATGTTCCTAGAAATGACAAACATTTTTAAAGATCCTCTCAGTATGAATTCTAGAAGAGACATAGAAGGACTTAGTATAATCTATACTTACCTACTCCACTTAGACAATCAAAACAGATGCACCAACCATCCTGTTACTAATCAAATACAATAAAAGTCAATCTGCACATCATAATGATTGGAACTTTCATTCAATAAACCTCTCAAACTCTTTTAACTTAATCAAAAAATAAAATTACATACAACCATTCATCTATCAATTTCAATATGTGCTGTAAATGACAGGACAACTGTTCATTCTTCCAAGATGTTAACCAAAACAAAATTCAATTCAATTTATTTTCGAAAATTCATTACAAATTCCAATTACACTTTATTCCTGTCTGATGATAAACTCAGTCAATTTTGCATTCCATACCACAGACATGGATCTTCTCTTTTCTATTTTTCCAATTTATTCAAAAAAATTTTTGACAAGACAATTGACAGTTGACTTGGACATGTCCGTTTCACAAGATGTATACAAATTTTAAAAATTTTATTTTACAACAATCTAATGTTATTAGTGCCATCCATATGTTATTATAATGTTCTCAGTTTTAACCAGTGATATAGTATCATAAGTGTTCAAAAATCATCACATTTTCAAAGTGTTTTAAGAAAACAATTCTTCTCATGCTTGCTTCATATACATAACCTCAACTTTCGTAAGTAATGTACAACAAAATTTGGACAATTGTTAAATTTTCATCTCATCATCTAGAGTTCCTGAAGAAGAGTCAATAAAGTCTCGAAAGCTTGAACAGAAAAAAGAGTTCTCATTTTTCTTGTCTCCGACTGCACACCCGTTCCAATCCCCGTGCTGTTTCTTAACTTAGCCAGTCGTGCTAACCTTCAACCTCTATATAATGCTAATTTTCGTAATGTTTTTGTATTGAATCGAATATATTTTTCTTTTTATGTACTTGGGTAAGGTAATCATGTAAGGTCTCAGGTATGCAAAAATTGTATTTGCTGTATCTTTTCATTGATAAATGATATTATTATTATTATAATTCTAAAATTACCACTTTTATCGAACCTTTTTTTCCTCATACCATAAACTCTCAACATTTTATTCCTGAATTACATCGTATCTCAGAACTATAATTTTTGATAATGAAATTAAAAAGGACTCGAGCCACTTAAGAAGGAAATCATGTTTCCCTTCGGCACGCACACCCAACCGGGAAAAGAACTACTCGGAGCGGATCGTCTCTCCGGCCTCAGACCTGAGATAAAACGCATTAAAGAAAACCAAAACAAAGAGACGCCATCAGCGTGCGGAAAGAGTACATCGCCTTTGGCGTTACAGGAGGAAATTTAAGTGAAAAGTTAGCTAAGTCCAAAATATAAGACCCCACTTAGAGGGATGAGTTTAATTGGCTTTGCAAAAATACAAGATGCGATGCGTTTTCTGGTGGATACGGTTCGATGAGGATTATGTGGCGAGAATTCGTTGAAGTAAAATAAGGGCAGTTCATATACTGCAGGTTGTTTACTCATTATAATATGATCGTTTCTATTGATAAATATTTTGAAGTTAAAAAAAAGGAAGGTAAACAAATAACAGAGAGCTAGTGAACTAATGAACTATGTTTCTTGTATGTGTAATTACACATACCATTGCACATCTACATACAAAGGGAATCTCGACTGGTGACACAGAGGTTAATGCAGGGGCAAATCCCAACCATCACCCAGTTATATGGTGCAGAATACTTGAAACTGTACAATGAACTGAAAGCAGATCCAATACTAGGAATGCTCGTGGATAACACAGTTCCGCAGTACACTTTTCCAAAAAAAATTTGAAATCATCATACCAAGTAAAGAGGACTGGCAAAACGGCTCACCGATGAGAGTGGGAAAAACTTGGTATACAGATGGCTCAAAGACCCAAGAAGGAGTGGGAGCCTGTATATAGGGAGGCAGAACAAAGACGAGAATCGCACTCAGCCTCGAATATAATGCAACTGTATTCCAGGCAGAAGTAGCGGCCACTATATAGAGGAAATAAACAGGCAGGATGCACAAATAAAATCATTGTCATTTTCTTCGACAGTCAGGCGGCAATTAAGGCGCTCATCTCATTTCAAATCTTTTCAAGACTGGTAGGAAGCTGTCTGGGCGCACTCAAGGAGCTAGGTACCAAAAATAGGGTCACTCTAACTTGGGTACCAGGACATGTGGGTCACAAAGACCGATGTTCTAGCTCATGAAGGTGCATCTGAAACTATGATCAACCGAGAACCCTTCTGCAGGGTGGCGAAAGCATGTATGAAGACATTGATACATTCATGAATGCAAGGCGTATCGATAGATTGGTGGAATAAACTCTAAGGAATGAGGAAGGCGAAAGAGTTTATAAAGAAACTATCGCCCAGATTCACGGAAGACCTGCTAAACCACAACCATGAGGTTGTAAGGGTAATAGTGGGTCTACTAACGAATCATACTTGACTCAGAAAACATATGAGCAACATGGTTCTAACAGAAGAAACCCAATGCAGGTTTTGTCAAGAAGAGGAAGAAACCGCACTGCATGTGCTCTGTGAATACGACCAGATATCAAGGCTGAGACATCCAAGATGCGGAGAATAGAAACAAGAGGCTGCTAGCTATATGAAGGGGTCAGTGTCAAGTCTATGGAGTCTCATAAAAGATATCATGCTAGACAATGAGCTCTAACAACCAAAGAGCATCATGATAGATCTGAAAAGGCAGTCAATCAGGCCATTAGCCAGTTCCCCGACAATTTGATCTATACTAATGAATAATCACGCCTGAAGAAACTATTGTAAAGTGCGGTTTTTACAAAGTATCAAGTTCAAAACACAATGAAATTTGACCAACTTACCATATTATTTTTCAAAAAAGTTATTAGTACTGAATACCGACATGTAGAAAGCATAGCTAAATCTGATGTATCATCTAGTATAGACGATACATTCTAAGGGGATTGTCTTGTGGTCGTTAAGGTGGGAATCTTGCATTTTGAACATCAGATAACCTCAGTATCAACCAACTCAATAACAATTTCAGTATAACATCTTGGCCGACTTATAATTTATTCCAGAAGATGGTCCACAAATTCAATTTTAGAGCCATGGGAAAACGTCTCCCCGTGAATACGTGACTGAAGACCTACTTCCTAAGGTATAAATGTGTGTTGCTTATCTACCTGACGTAAGTAGTCGAAAAGTGATGATTGATCAGGTCCCACTAGATTAAGGAAATTGTACCACGGTCTGTCAATCTTACACTGTAAGACGCCAGATTCATTTGGTTATGTTTGATAAGGTGTGAGCACGATAAACAATCGCGGGATGCAGTAAAATAGACCCACTACTTTCAAACCTTTCCTATCTACTGAGTGATTCAATATACGTTTGGTTGTGTGTGGTAATATCTGAATTCATTTTGACTTCATTACAGCCACTGTATTCATGACAACTCTCTTTCAGTTGTGTTACTGTTAAGAAATTTCCCCAATGCAAGTTATTCAATCACCATACCTCAAACAAAGCAGCCTCCGGTCCTCGTTAATGATTCAAAGAAACTTGATGAATAAACAAGAAGCGAGTCCGCTAGACCCGTGGGAACGGACCAGGAAGAGGTGAGTGTACCTCTTTCTTGCGTGGAAGTTGGAGTCTGACCCCACGTACCGGTGTGCCGTCCTGCTGATATGGGCAGAAACCCCCGAAAACTTCGCAGCAACTTTTGAGTTGGCCGTGTTTGTCGAATTTCCGCCTCGATTCACGTCGATTTCATGCGGGCCTTCTTGAAACGTCAGCGATTCTAAGTTGCTACGACGGCTGAGAAATATAACTGTTCGCGATATACACAGCGAATTTTCATATTTTACGGTTTAATATACAAGGTGTCACATAAGTCATGGTTCAAACTGGAAAAAAGGTAGATGAGGCCAAATTCAATTCGAAACGTTCAGTTTTTAGTTATAATTATAATAATAATAAACTGAGGGTGGGTAACTCATTCATTCCCCATCTTCAGGCTCTTACAAGGTAATAAGTCTTTCTCGTCCTGGTCTTTTTCGACTACCAGAGCAAGATGATATTTGTCGTGGAGTTCTCAGCTCCTGGCAAAACGAATATCGTCCAAAAAGACAAGGAGAAACGGATGAAGGATCAAGATTTTCTTTTCGAACTTCGCAGACTCTATCCAGACCACGCTATTAAAATGGTTGTTCTGATTATTGGAGTCCTTGATGCCCTCTCTACTCTGGAATCTCAAAATCATACCGGCTTATCGCACTAAGGCAGTAATATTAGCAGTACAAATGCAAAAGGCTGTCATTCTTGGCTCCCTGCGCTTGCTCTGGGCACACGATTCTCGGACCCAATGATCACATACACCACGGTGTGGGTAGTGGTCGTTGGTTGGTAATGATGGCGCACCCTCCCGAATGTATCGGGGCTTCGAGGGATAGGGCCTGACCAGCGCCCACTACGGTGAAAAAAAAAGTAATAAAATGTATTCACTATTTGCGATACCTAAATAGCATATATGTGGTAAGTCAAAAATGATTTTTTAACGACTTTTTTTGGGTTTTGTTTAAAAATCTGTTTAAAATCTGTTTTTCCGTTAATCAGCTGTTGCCCCCATACGAACGACAACTCTCAGAAGTTGAGAAACTTGTGCGAGCTAAGGACTA